>JABFEA020000044.1:8010041-8022972 GCA_019775915.2 Cyphomyrus plagiostoma
GACCTTACAAATGCTCTCCTGGAAGAATGGTTAAAAATTCCCATAAACACACTCCTAAACCTTTTGGACAGCCTTCCTAGAAGAGTTGAAACTGTTATAGCTCCAAAAGGTGAGCCATCCATAATAAAGCCTATGTATTAAGAATGGGATGTCATTAAAGTTCATGTGTGTAGAGGCAGGTGTCCGAATACTTTTGGCAATATAGTGTATTGTCTTTGCTATTATAGTGGTGGCATCCCATACTTGGAACACTAATAAAGTTCTTTTTCATTGAGAACTACAGTGCATACAACCATTTGCTGATCTACAACTCAATCATTATCAGTACCTGAAGAGTTGGCCAAACCAGCAAATGATTCTGCAAAGGTGCCTATCAAATGTAAAATCAAATTCTAGACTTACCATTAATCAAACATTAGGTGCTAATTTTCTGCCTTATCTTTCATTTAATCTGAAGCGTACCACTGGGATGCCTTTTACTTATGCCAGACAATTGTTTGTAGCTGACAAGCTTGTTTGTTGCAGGCCTGCTGTCACTTAGGCTTGTGTTTATTGCTAAATGTTTTCTTTATTGGAATGGGTTCCAAGTCCTGAATTTTGTGTTGCAATAAAATAATTTACAAAGGCACTTATTCTGCATTTTGGTAACCTCTTAGTAACACGTGGTTGTAAAATTCACTACAGGGGAACTAACTTCATTTCAAAGACCTAGTGCCCATTGACTCTCTCCTTGAAACACCAAGCACAATTAATTAGCTTACTTGATATTCAGATTTTTTATGTGTTTCTTGCCTGTGGATAAGCCTTATTTACTGAATCATAGCTTCATACTATGCCTCCCAAGCCTTTCTCTCTAGCAATGGCTTTACATCTAATTCCCAGTTGGATTTAAATTCCCATTAAGAAACAAGGTAATGGCTTTGCTGCTATTATACAACATGGAATTATACTATAAAGATCCAGTTAGAAGAAGGTGTAATAGTAGTGATAATTGTTAGTATTGATCACTGGGCTGAAAAATAAACAAAATTAAAATTTTATTCCTGGGTAAATTTTGAAGTAATTATGATAATGCATTGGTCATTAGAATAAACAGGTTCCAAACATGAATGTGATCTTATAATGGTGGTTGATGAGTTTTACTTCATTAAAACTTTGATCATTTTCCATCCATAGTTGGAGGGGAAAGGACTGTAAATAGTGACATAAAACACTGCTGAAAAAACTGTAATCAAAGGGTAGTAATTTATATTTGAATTCCTCAAAAGAGAAGTAACCAATTAAACCCTCAGATGCCTTTTGACTCTGCTCCAGAGTATCTTACAGTGAGGGCTTTTTACCTTGTGGTCACAAGTTGAAGACATCTGACCTGAAGTGCATGCATACTAATGGCTCAAGTAACTGGCATTTCAACCAACAACCCCAAAGTCTTTGTCCATTGTCAGCAAGAGTTTATCAGTCAGCCTGTCTACGTTCCTATTTGTCTATCGATCCTTCCATCCTTTTTTACTTCTAAATCTGCTTTACTGCCATTGACCGAACAAATTCTTAAAAAGGTCCTGGTCCATATGGTGCTACAAGGATAACGTTAACTCATTTATTAAAAAATGTTTGCCAGCCTTAAATCTATGTAACCATTTAACAGTTTTTGAAAAGTAAATTCTGAATAACAAGTAATTTTCTAATTAGTTGAATGTCTGTATTTATCAGTTCATTTAGAGCTTACATTTTCATATTAAAAGTATTTTCACATTAATATTTTGATTATGATTTGTATAGTGGTTGCTGATACTAGGTAATATGTGTAAATGTGTGCAGTTAAGGAAAACAGTTAGATATTTTACATAACGTTAAATAGTAAAATTTATTTATTTAAGATGCAATATCTTAGCCAATGAAAATTTTGCTGTTTCCCTTGTATATAACCAAATAGAATAAACGAGGCAGGCACTGAGTGATTGTCCCGCTGTGCTAACTAGATAGCTTAACTGTTGTCGTTCTATCGACAAGAAGCTGAGAATGGCCTTCATGTCCGCCACGTAAACAATAACTGTCAAAAGCCAGAGACTTATTTGGCTCTTAGGCTAGATGGGTTGTTGTCTGCTGTATCCAACAGCTACACTTAGTCACCACATGTCAATAAAAACTTGCCAGTCATTGGCCTAGCTACTGCATTTGAATGAATTGCTGAAAGAAACCTAACGGGAAAATGCTAGTTTTTAGCCTTAAAATGAATATTATATAGCAAGGTATTTTTGGTAGCATGAACGCATGGTGTAATAGATTGCATGTTGAAATTAGGAAGATCTCATTATAAAAAATAATATGTTCATTTTATGAACAAGACTCCTAGATGCATTCACTAGACTTAAATAACATGCAGGCCATAAGGTTGTACAAAAATATGGATAAAGTTATATTTTACATAATGTTTTCTGAAGATATCTCTCAAATATGAAGTTTAAGGTCAAATGGTGATAAGATAATGGAAAAAAAAATATGACATTATTAAACATGTTGTCAATAATTTGTTAAGTGATGGTTCAATAATAGTGCATATATGGTAATAATAGTATAATAATAGACTACTACTTTTTGGTACATGTAAATAATTAGCTAGCTATTAAAATTTTCCATTGCATTCAGTGTGACCGTTAGACAGATAAAGAATTTGAAATTGACTTTTAGGCCTATCCATTTTCTGTAACCACTTCTTGTTATCAGGGTCATGATGGATCCAGAGCCTATCCCAGAAGCTATGCATGCAAGGCAGGTAACAACCCAGGATGGGGCACCAACCCCTCGCAGGGCACACTCACACATGCACAACTACCGGCAATTTAGTGTGATCCGCTTCCCTCTTACTATAGACAAATGCTGTTCCCATGTTGAATTACAACTTTTGCTTTCCCAGGATAACTTTTATTTTGTGATTTCGAGAAAACAACTTAGGCTATGTTGAGATCACGAGTAAAATAAGTTGTGATGCGGAGTTTCAGTGAAAAGATACAGACAAAACAGTGTGTGTTCACGTGAATAGGGCATGTTAAAAGTTCCTAAAGATGTACTAAAGATGATTCACATTAACTATAGGTTTGACTGTCGGCTGATTGCCTGTCCAATCAGTAACAAGCACATGATGAGCAGTACATTTTCAGTGCTGCTAATTTTGTAGTGTTTTTGCATTTGCTGCCGTATTTGTTGTTATGTTTCTATATTTGTTGGAGTGTTTTCATATTTGCTGTTGTGTTTTTATATTTTCTGGCATGTCTTCTTATTTGCTGTTGTGATTTTATATTTGCTGGCATGGTTTCTTATTTTCTGTTGTGTTTTTGTATCTACTGGTGTGGTTTAATTTTTCTTGGTGTGTTTTGCCCTTCAGGGCTTCCATAGTCTTAGCATAGGTCGCCATCAACTAAAGATGATGCAATTACTTCAGTATACAAAATTGTTTATATAAATTTTCACATATCTTCCCAGTAATAATAGTGATAGCATAATGTTCATATTAATCATGCGATTTGTACATGATCTACTAGTCTACTAATCCTAGTGATTTAATCAGAATTTTCTAAGCAACAGCCATGGTAGTTACTATGTTACTATTACATTAATCTATTTAAGATTAAATTAGCTTAATAAACATGTAAGTGCTAAAAAATAGACATAAATGTACAATGTACATTAATAAATGAGGCATAATTGTTTTCTGTGGGGCTCCAATGCAGTGGTGTTTGCTTGTTTGTGTATTGCTCCCAAACAAAGAAAAACAAAATCAAGGATTGAAGTAGTGTTGACTAAGTTCTGTGACTGGGGTTTTAATTTTGCATGTTGTGCCTTGACACACTAAGTTGTTAATTAATAAATGTTTAATCTTTCAAAATTAACGGGGCATTACCCATGGTTCTCTACTTCCACACAAAATAAATTTGGGTATTCTGTATTGCTTGTTCATATCAGAAATAGATAAAACTATTATACATGTAGGATATATATACAAAAAATATATGTACCTGATTGGATTATATGCATTTTATTTGTTACGCCTTTTTGGGGTGAAGGGGTAAAAATTCTCTGGATGGTTAGATATGTTAGGAAAAAGTCATGGGAAAAAGTTATTGGGCTATAAGCTTTGAGAGGGACCTTGGACGTAATTACCTTAAGAAGGAAAGGGTTAATTTCTGTGAATAGACAAAGCCACCCCTCTTTGGATCAGGCAGAGTTCAGGTCAGTGTGCTGCTCTTGTCACTGGGCTGTGACTTCAGAGACACTGGTGAAAATGCACAGGCCTCTGTAGACCTCCCGCCGGAGCAGCCGTGTGAGTCCAGGAGTGAGGTAACCGAGATCTTACCTGTGGCGGAGATAATGGGCAGCTCTCAGATCATTAGAGCTCTGGGAGAAGGTGGCTTGTACACACAGCTCAACAGTGCTTATTAACATCCTCAAAAACAAAGGGGAAAGACTGTGCTGTTGATGTCTATTTAGCCTATTTTGTGTTGTGCTACAATGGGGGAGGGGTTGCAAAAATGAATTAAATAATTAAATCACACATTTAGGTATTTTACTAATTTCACAAAGATATCACTATGCATTAATACAGTTAAGTCAATAATACTACTTGCACACCATATGCAAGTTGCGATAGATATTATTTCACCCCCCTCCCTTGGCTGTGAATTTAACTGATTAAATCACCAAGTGCACGCAGCACTGGTGACACGAAAACAACAATTAATAAGAAACCCCCTGTGCCTCGCACCTCCCCTTTAACATGAGTAGCTAATAACATTACATGGCAAAAATATAAAACTTAGACAAGTGTAATGGGCTTTGGGCACTATTTTAGCTGGCAGCTTGGGAAGTGCAGACAATTGTACCGCATCTCAGTTTCACAGACTGAGAAAAAAGCGGCTTCAATAGGAAACTCCCTCTAGTGTTCCAGGTCCTTTGTATCTCTTCGTGCCTTGTCATTTCATTTTATACCTTCCCTGAAGCATTTTTTTCATCGCTGCCCTCTTCCAGCTCCTAGTTGTGAACCTTTTTGAAGATTCTCATGATAGCATTATTTAATTTGCATATCGTGGCTTAGGAACAATGTGCATTATGATGAGGCCTTTGACCAGAATGTAGGCCACGCCTATTCAAAAAAGGCATATTAGTGCTCTGTAAGATGGTGTTCACATACTTCCAGAGTGGCCTTTTCTTTGTTCCACGCACAGTTATGTTTTTGTCTGTTCAATTAAAACAAGAACTCTTCAGTTGTAAAACAAGTACATAAGTATTCTTGAAAAAGAACCACAGTTCATTGTGTGTGAGCTCCCCTACCATATTTTAAAAGTCTCATCCAGTTAAATACATTTCATTTACATTTAGACCTGCGAGAGTCCATTTGTCTTAGCGGTCCTCGTCATTTGTCAACTAACACCATGTGGAGGAAACAAAGACTGTGACTTACTGGGTCTTATACAACTTGAACTTCACAGGGACTCTGTGTTGTACTGCCAATAGTTCTCAGTCATTATACTACGAGAACCATTCTTTACCAGAGCGAAAGTCCCCCAGAGAAAGCGTTTTAATACCTTCAAAATATAGTTTAATACTATTTTACAAGAAGCCCATGTAAACAAATGTAAGACCCATCAATATGTTTTAAGGTATAGCTATTATATGTGTTGGAATATAATACTTCTGTGCTAAAATGATGGATGACAGGTTAAATTTGTGTCCAGAGACTGAAGGTGAATGGTGACAGAGGTATTTATCTTGGGAATGGTGACTGGGGTCAGAAAAAACTGGGAGCCTCAAGGCACAAGACATTGACAAATTCATCCAGTGGACCCCATTGCTGAAACCTTTTGTTTTGGATCCTGCTAGTCACTAAGTGACCATCATCCCTCATCCTGCCGACGCGTGAAGGATGCCAGGGAGCTCACTGCCACTAATTCTTGTCATTCACCGTTTTGACGGGCTCGAACCCAAACTATTTCAGCCTCTGAAAGGGAATCTTGAAGTATTTATTTCTGCACATAATGGCCAGCCTGATTTAGTGCCATATCATTTTTCGTGTTGCCTTATCACTACAGGTCACTGGCAGGGCTGAATGCGTTTAGCGAGCCATAAGAGCAGATTGTTTTTCCCAAATGTCCTCGGAAATGACCTTCGGTTGTCCAGGTTACTTCACCTCTACACCCTACCACTAAATAAGAATCAAATCGCTTTTCGAGCCAAATTTAAATGTAGCTCACTGTATCGCTCTTACATTGAAATTAATTATATTAAATACCAGTTGCTGGTATATGTATGCATGAATTAATTAATCAGTTCTCCACTTATATGCCGCTGATCATTAGAATTAAGGAAGGTGTGGTTTAAGTGTATCTAAAAGTAATTGTTTTCCCTGAAAATTGTTTTTCTTAAGTTTGTATAATACCTAGATTTTGTGCCAGAGTGACCTCTAGTGGAATACAGGGTACGAAAACATCTTTTTTTCTTCAGCTTAAAATGAAGGTGGAAAGAAGTTCTTACTTACTGTAAGTGAAACCAAAAAAATGCCTGTTATTCACTTCAGATATGAATATAACATTGCATATGATTTCCTATTTCCATATAAAGAATTTATTTACAACACATGTACTTAAAATAATGTTTGCTGCTTGCACCTTTCAAATAAAAAAAATACTATTACTGATCCACTCAACTTTGTTGATTTAGTGCGACGTTGCAACATTGTTATCACACAGTTATTACTTTTTTCCAAGGAAAATTAGCATATGAATAGTAAAGATGATATAAAAAAATGTGGTGCATATAAAATTGATGAAAGCAGAACAGAATGTTACACTGTCTTAATGATTTCTCATTTTAATATAAAATGTGCACTCAGTGTCTTAATGATTTCTCATTGTTTTATTATTATTAAATATGTACTTTTCCAGATACTACTTTAATCTTGCTGCTGGATGCGTACGTGATGTTGACAGGCCCTAGTTACCACATTCGATGTGCAAGTGAAGTGAGGAAAAGTGAGTCCCAAACGTGAATTTAGCACTGAAATGGCCCTCGCGTGACCTAATGCTGTAATTTTGTATTTCTGACTTTTGCACGGCAGCATTTGTATTCAAGTGCTGCATCAGCGACATTTTATTTTGATACTTTGGGCTCATTTTCCAACGAAGTGAATGTATTAGTGATGGATGCACTGTGAAGTAGCCGTTTGTTTCCATGTTGGAAAAGTTTCACAGTTCTAGCAATCGCTAACCATTTTTACCACAGGGCATCCATCATTTTGTCAATGTTTTAATGTTCTGCACCAAGCCACCTAGGAAATGAAGGGGGAAAACAAGGGACAAAACAGCTGCATTCTTTCAGTATATGCCAAAATCTGTGACTTAAATTTACCCCCAGTTTGCAGCAGTACAATAACTTAGACGGGCTAGTGAAGGCCATGGTGAATTCGATTGTAAGGAATAAAAAGTGCTCTTTTATACCAGTGGACGTTGCACAACAGACATCATTTCAATTAACAGCACTGACCCCTTACCTCTTAACCTGTGACATTGAACCAATACAGAGTTCCTATAGTAACACTTAGTTAAAGAAGGGGCACCATCCTCATATTTATTTTAAGCAATTAAATCCACTCCGATATGGTATAAACCACAGTATTTCATTATATAATAAATCCTTTCCACAAACATTCAATTCAACCAGACTCAGTTTCCCATTGGGGTTGTGTGTATATTTCATACTTTTCCTGTAATCCTAATTAAAATAAGCCATCAGAGGATGGATGGATGGATGGATGGATGAATGGATAGATGGATTTCATAAACTTCAATCTTTACAGCAGTACATACAATAATTATTGTTTACTATGTTGCTAACAACATGTGAAGTGACCACGTTTTCAATGCTGCTGGTTAAGACTGTATAGTTATTTGTTTTCATTCTCCATTACAATCATCTGGTAATTGATATCACGTCCGTCTATAAACTGCTGCAAGCAGCTCTGTGCCGAACTGAAATAAATTGCACATTAATTGTGTGTTCGGATGATATTCAGTGGTCGCATGATGCTATTATGCTTCACGACTATGACTTGTCAAGGAACATATTAAGAAGGAGGTGTATGGGTTCATTTGACCCTTTTGCCTTTAAGCACATTTTCCAGCAATATGTGCCATTATTAATCATTTACCACACAGAGGTACCTTAAAGGAGCCATTTTCTTGCAAAATCCCATGGTTCATTTACTGCTGACTAAAGACATTCTTTTATGATTGGCAGTGTCTGTGGTTTTGAGATGTAATATTTATAAGGTGTCACATAGTCATACATCAATCTGAGCATGGCCGTTGGTTCTGTTTAATGTATTTCGTATCTGACAAGGTTAAGCCTCTTGCAGGTTGTGGCAGAACAGCCTTGAGAAACCATTGCTATGTTCATCTGTGTAATTAGTCTCAGATTAAAGCTCTTGTTTCAATGAATGATGGCTTTAATGAGCTAGTTTGAAGGATAAATGTGTGGAAACATTGTGAGGAAAAAATGTAATCAATACCTAAAAAGTTAGCTGAAAATCACATCTAATAGAAAATCTGTGATTTTCACGTGATATCAAAACACCTTTTTCATTTTAAAATTTTAAAATGTTCTGGTATTATTTACATCCAACCGAGGTGTTCAATAGAGAAATATTAAAAGTATAAACGATATAGTATGGTGGACCTTGATTTGTTGAACTATAAACTTGTGTTTCTTGATGAGGTGTGGAAAACAATTGCTACTGAAGAAATGCAGTTTTCCTTTAATTATTGTGATGTCTATTTCAGCAACTAATTTTTATGCGATGGAAATACCTGGTAGAATTTCTTTCTTACAAAAAAAATGAGAGGTTAGCTGTTGCATTCCGCAGTGCCTTATTTTTCTTTATTTCAGTGCACTGAGTGATTGCGGTGATTGATTGCTAATATCCTTAAGAGGCTGACAGCGGCATGACATCTACCTGCCAGACCATCTCTGGTTATTTATTGAAGTTGGGGTCAGTGTTACCTGGTCTGTATAAAAATTTGGTTTCAGTCTTAGGTGAAACCAAAAAAATGCCTGTTATTCACTTCAGATATGAATATAACATTGCATATGCATATGAAATGTGCTTCCATTGTATACAATGACAGTTGATAAACAAACTAGGCGTTTATGATGAACTTAGTGTGTCAATGGACTAGTCTAAATGTATAATTTGGGCTTTAAATTTTGGTGTAGAACATTTATCTTAACCAATGGTTTGTTCTTTGGAGGATTTAAATCTGTTTAAATCTGTCTCTAGTCTTCCTAGATTAGCATTTTGGCTTAGCAGTCAGTTGATTTTGAACTTGAACGCTGTATTTTTTCTTAATTTTACATATGTTTTGATTGAAATTTATGTTCTTTAGCATTACAAAGCATAATAATTACTGTATGATCTCTATGTGCACATAGAGAGTGGCATGAAAAATACGGCTCATTTCATTGACTGTGATGCAGCAATGTTAAACTGTTATGGTTTACTCTCTGTCTTCATCATCCTCATCATCATCAGTTTGTCTTTCTCTGTTGCATGAAGGATCTGTTGAGTTTTTCTTTGGGGTGCTGTCTTCGCTTATACACCAATCTGTTCTCACCCTCCACTTTTCTGTTGTCTCTAGCTCTTTGAATTCCCATCTTGACATGCTGGTTCCCTCAATTTTTGCCTTCCTCTGAAAGAATCTGTTGTCATCGCTGTGTATCTTATGACATTTTTTCCTCTAGAATGAAATATAGAGCGTGCCTGAAAGCTTAAAAAGATATCAGTGTTTTTGAAATGACAGTTTGACACATGTGTTCGGGCTTATTCTTAATATGAATGTTATTTTTTCTGTTTTTTTCACTGATTACATTTAAGAATACTTAACACTGTTTTCATATGTGTTGGGTAAACTCAATGCACCATAGTTATAACCTAGAATAAACTAAATATTAGTTTTTGGGACTAAAAAACTGGCATATGGTTCAAAGTGCAAGCATCTAAAAAGCACCTAAGATTTCACACATGAAGTTGAATAAAGTCATTTCTTGGTAGAATTAAAATAAATTAATAAATAAAATAAATGTGTGCATTTATTCATATTAAACATCTATGATGATGCATAGTCATGTCCATTGTAGTACGAAAAAAGCTTTTGTTAAAAGAATTGATATTATTTGCTTGTTTTTTATGTTTGAAATGTCTTAGATTTCTAAGGATGTATTACATAAAAAATCTTGATAGAAATTCTTTTAAAATCCCTAGCATGTTATCTGCTTAACACATTGCGCTGTCAATGTGTAGTGAATCTTGATGTCATTTCATCTAGCAATCATTTTTTTGTATATGTGCATTGTCAAGCATCGTACAGTAAGTGTCAGACTAAATTCACTGGGGGTTTGAAGTAACCAACTGTTGGATGCATGGATTTTTTTTTCTTGACCATGTGACCATAAAGGCTGTCAGGCCACATTTGAGCCAATATACTGAAGTTTTTCCTGTAGGACACCTATGTCTACCATACATTTAATAGCCAGGCAGGCTGATGCCTAATTATATAGCTATTGAATATTTGGAGACTGTAGGAGTTTGTTGCTAATCTTGGTCAGTATGCAGTGCAAGCTAGACACTCTCTATCACGTCACATTGAAGAAACCACAGATGGAGAATATCCCTGTGTTTTAATTATTTTATTTGTTTCGCAGCAATGATATAATGATAGGAGGTGAACTGCATACCTGCTCTATGCATTTCGGTTTGTCACTGCTTGATCACTGATGGGAATTAGGTAACTGACTCATCAACCACAGTAATCCTTGCATGGGAATAGTGAAACAAATGGTTGGAAGGTCATTTGATTCCTTAGCCATGGGGCATAAAAATGAATGCATGCACCTGAAGAAAAGAAATGAGTGGAAAAACAAATGAATCCAAAATAAACATGCTGATGAATGCATGAAGCATACCTGCAGACATAATTATGGATACCATTTGTGCGTTTATGTACACACACACACATATATATATATATATATATATATATATATATATATACACACACACACACACACACTCATACTGTACATACATACAGTATATAAGGGGTCTTTTCTTGTACACATCATTTCAGAGAGTGATATATAGCCAATGATGAGGCCGAGTTCAGCTGACAATATCAAGCAAGAACAATTGTCCTGGGAATCATACAGTGTTGGAACAAAAGATCCCTCCACGGCCTGTCAGGTAGCTGAAGGTTACTGGAGGCCAGTACTATGGCTTGCATTGCCTCTCCTATCAATGTTTATCTCTCAGTGCAGCGCCTTGTGATTCACAGTGTGAAAAAGAAAGTGGATTGTCAGGAATGTGAAATGGAGGGGAACATATCTCCTGCTCCTGGTATGGAGGCTCTGAGGACAGCTGAGTCTGACACAAGCTAAAATATTACAGAAAAAGAGAACTTTTTTCTTTTTTCTTATTCTGACATACAGAAAATGTTTGAGAAATCCCACAAATGTGCAGTAAGAAGCCTTTAAGAAGTAAGAAGTCTGATTAACAAAAATCATATTTAATACTAACAAACCATTTAATAAAAATACACATTCTATATACTCTGTAGTGAAAACATGTAACTGGTACTCCTTTTTCTTAAATTTTTCATTTTTTCTTGAATATAGTGATCGCTTACTCTTCGCTCCCCTCAATAATTTTGACATTTAATAACTGCTGCAAAGCACTTCGCTCATTAACAGAGAGGTTTCCTCCTTCTTGTACGCTGTTGTTTATACATGTCTTATTGTCAAAATCCTTTACAAATCCCTCATCTAAGTCCCTTTGAAGAAATGCTTTTGCATGACTTGATTGCCACATAAAGGAGCTTCTTTTTAATGACCAGATTCTGACCTCATTTCATATACATAAGCCCAGATCAAAGTAGACGGTTCCTGTCCGGTTGCTGTGGTGTTGTAGTACTTGACAGCACTTCACATCAGAACGACAGCTCACGTACACAACAGTCAGAATTACTTAAGTAGTCCCTGCCCTTATAATTTTCGGCTTGTTGTGTGGCTTTTCTGAGTAGATTCTTATCTATGATCCGTTACATTTGTTCCAATTAGCGTCTTCACCTAGAGGTGAAGAATGATAGATGTTGAAATAATTGATTTTATGCAACCAAATGCACTTGAACGTTAACCATGTGATTCATTTAGACATTCACACCATCTCAAGAGCATATTTGACTACGTAGTGGTGAATATACAATGCCTCGACAGGCAAAGAAAATATTTAAAACTTTATCTGGATGATAAGTGTATGTGTGCTTAGAAAAAAACAGCACTATATAGCATTATTATACAGTATATGCATATGAACAGTAACATATAACAAATAACAAGAATTTCTTCTATTCTCCAGAGAGTTACTGATATCTCGTTGCATGGTTAGATGAACACTGCTTTGGTTCCCGAAACACTCCTCAGGGGCACCTCCGCCCTTCCACATGTTCGTCAAATTTCACCACAGGCTTAATTAATTAACTTCATTAGTTAAATCATTTTACAAGCTACTGATAAGCCAGATAGGATATGCTAGTAGTCAAGTCAATGGATACATGGCTATATTGGATGGTTACTGCTGAGTGAATTAAGGGAAGATTTGGAAATGGCTAACCTAACACACTCTGATAGACATAATATCATAGTTTTATACCATCATCAAAATCATTTAAACGTAATTTTCTTTGACTGCCTAAGATATTTGCACAATATTGTACACTCACCTAAAGGATTATTAGGAACACCATACTAATACGGTGTTTGACCCGCTTTCGCCTTCAAAACTGCCTAAATTCTATGTGGCATTGATTCAACAAGGTGCTGAAAGCATTCTTTA
>JABFEA020000044.1:8023072-8048387 GCA_019775915.2 Cyphomyrus plagiostoma
TTGGTTGATTAGATAATTGCATTAATGAGAAATTGAACAGGTGTTCCTAATAATCCTTTAGGTGAGTGTATATCTGGAATATATATGATATAGTCTTCAGAATATTCAGAAAAAGAAGATACAAAAACATTTTTTATTGGGTCGATGTATTCCCCTTTGTAATATTTATTTATTTTTAAGTTTTCTTTGTCATTCAATAAACCTCTGAGCCAGTGTGCTACCCAGACAACAAGGATGTGATATAGAATGCAGTCAGCAAGGGTCTGCAACCATTCTGAAGAAATCTGACAGCATTCTTCCGCTAAAATCCCTCCAGTTGAGGCTTTGATGTAGGAGCAAACCACAGTTCCCTGGCTCATTTTCACACAGTCACTAATGCTCTATAGGACTTAGGTCCAGTGATTGGGTGGACTGGAAAATGTTTCTTTGTCCTTTAGCTTTGGCTCATGGTGACAACACTCACCCAGTGGATCAAGGAGGCCATTGCTACGGAGTTTAGGCTGTTTGACAAAACATTTTCCAGTAGAGAGTATTACTAGGACCAGGAACTACTGTATATCAGACTTAACAATGCATGAACAGCTGTTATATTTGTATATAAAAATTTATTTAAAAAGCAGATTCATAATGAAATTAATATATCAATGATTAAAAAAAATTCTGATATAGCTGGTTTAATGTAGAAACGGATTTAAATTAATTATTGTTTTAATTTTGACGATTTTTAAATTTTTCTTTTACTGTATTTTTATTTTTAAGTCACAAAAATATATTAAAACCAGTTATATGATTGTAGCATGTATTTCCTGTGATGGTCGTTTTTTTATTTTTCTTGCTAACAATGATATAGTACAAGATTTGTAGGTACTAATTTCATATATGAGATTATGAGATTTATCTTAGAATATGCCCATAAATATATTGATGGCAATTATCTGTTGATGTGGCTCTGAGGCAAACTGTCTTCCCATTGTTAATTAAAATCCATAACTGTTTTTGAATTCTTGCATAGGATGAAACAGGAAAAATGACTTATCTTCAAGCAGAGAAAATATAGTTCTACAAACAATATAATCAATACTACTTTTACAAAAATTTAATTGCAAATTGTTTGTTTTATTTTCACAGTAAACAGAGGATGTGTGTTTGATCATCTATTAGTGATTTAGCCAAATATTGTTTTTTAAATGCTAGTAAATTTGAAATGCATTCCTAAAAGCTGGTGTTGTTTACAATACAGCACAATTACATAAAATGAAAATTGTCAGCAGTACACACTGGCCTTCTAATTTAATCATTATTTCGAAAAAGTTAGGCTCTCTGAGATCTTCTTGCGGGAATTTATGACTAAGTGCTGTAGAATTTCCCAAGCAGCTGTAAAATTCTTCTTTTCTTTTGTTGAATGCTGTGTTGAAGTTACAGCACACATACTGCTGGATTGAGGGATGGACATTTAGATCACCACTTGCAGATTTCTGTTTCTGTGTTCAAATGGACATTTCCTGAGAAACCATTAAGCACATCAACATTGTTTACATTGTTACAATGCTGACATTATTTGTTGCCAAGTAATATGATTCACAGTTAAATCAATCCTTTAATTTAAATGTAGCTAAGGCCACGAGGATGTAAAACAACTACAAATCAAAACTGATCTGTCTTCATGATGTAGAAAAATAATGCTATTTACCTCAGCCGGCTCCTTTTGGTGTTTTAGCTGTTAACTTTAATGTTGTAGAATATCTATAAAGCTCAGTCATTAAAATTGATCATATGACTATAGACTTATTTTTTGCTTAAACAATCAGAACTAGTTGTACTTTCACTTCACTCTGCAGTGAAGGCAAGGGTACCCATGCCTGTGAAGGTTGAAGACATAATAGATGATAGCATGTGTTTGTGTTCATGTTTTATCCAGCAGGGTGTCCTATATTAAAAATGCAGAAGCAAGCAGAGCTGTCATTAACAATGTTAAAATGTTGTTATTAGGACGCACTTCAATTAGTGTACCCCCTCTTACTTTTTTTGCCAGAATAGCAACATTTTATTTTTTTATTATGGGGTAACAAAATTTTTCATACAATGTTTCATGTGGAAACAGACCCTAGTTGAGCTTATATAGATATATAATGCAGATTAATGTCTGAAGACCAGCAATAATTATCATTCTACCTTCAGGTGGCTTTTTAATTTACAGAATAAAGTTGTAATATTTGTTGTGATAGTTATCTACACTGGGAAAACTCGACTGGCACACATCTCCCTGCTGGCTTTCTTGGTGTACATTATTGGTTGATGTCAAATCTACATGTATTGTGACAAATTTTCTGTTTATTTATTCTGTGTCCTTCTCACTAGATTAACGACCAGCTATAGCATAAGTCACATGAGTCATATCCATCTTATCAGCACCATTGATCATTTAGCTGTGTGTTATGATGAAAGTGTTTGTGTCGTATGCATTTTGATTTATGGTTTGGAAGAATGTCTAGAAAAGCATATATTTTGCGATAAAAGAAGTGATAATGATAATTGAAAAATGATATTTTAAATATAAAAGCAATATAAGACACATATGCATTCTTGTTTAGATTAGGCTGAACTGAATGTTTACCTTTATGGTCCGTCTCAGATATTATCCTGACAAATTCCTTAACTGAAGTCTATGAGGGACATTGTTTTGTTTCTGAATGTATAAACAGATTTGTAAAAACATATTGGACCAACTGGGCATGTTCCATGAAGCAGGATTTCTCGGTTAATTGGGTTAACTTAAGCTTGTCCAATAAGAATGCTCCTTAGCTAAACTCTTATTGGACAATCGTGACTTCAAACTTAAGTTAACCCAGCTAACTGAGAAATCCTGCTTCATGGAACACCCCTTTTAAAGTTACGGCGAGAGTTGTACAGTATATCAAGTATATGAAGTCTTTACAGACTGATTCTTCTACCTGGTATGTTCTTATTTTGGTTTTAATTACCTTGAGTGCCACACCCACTTTCTTGACTAAACAAGATAGAGGGATTATCATACTCTGGACATAAGTCATATCATATTGGGCTTATTGAGGGATGATGTGTGGCTCTACAGGTTAGGGCGCTATACCTGTGACTGGAAGGCCACCAGTTCGATTTCCAGACTTGGCAGAGTCACACTTGGGCCCCTGTGCAGGCATCAAACCGCCCACCCACAAAGGGATTGTCTGTCCTTGCTTTAAAAAACTGCATACGCATGTCTGCCAGAGAAATGTGAATGTATGTGAATCTTGTTGATTCTGAACACATATCATGTAGATTCTAGACACACATCATGCTCCTTTTTATATTGATTAAAGATGGGTCCTATTTAGCCAAGTAAATGCTCATAATCTACGTACATGAGAAATTAAGAATGACCTGTGTAATCATCCAGTTGGAGTGTATTTAAAAGTTTTTTCATGTCGTAGTAAGACATTGGCTTCACTTTAAAGGAATGGATTGCAAACAAAGGAATAAGCAATGTATGGTCCTCTGCCATAACTGGTATTAAAATCCATAAAAAAGGCAAAACACAATTAAAAAGACCTTGCTTTATTATTGCTTTCTAGAAAAGGCCCTATAATTTTTATTATACAAACTTCACATAATTAAAAAACAGAATACCTGCAACATACTTTTGAGTAATGAAGGGATGTGTTATTTTCCTAAGATATAAACAAGAGATAATAAAAAATAAGATGATGCTCCTTTTAATTAAGGAAACGACTAACGAATTGTATATAAGATAGAGTGCCTGTATCTCTCCTCCTCCTGGGGTGTTACAGAATGTACATTTACATCAGCACAGGGAACTCCTGGAGGGATGCTTTCCCACACGATTTACAGGACTCAGTGTTATACCTCACCAGACTGCATCCTCATTATATCTCTCCTGGAAAAGGGAACTGCAATCGCAATCTAAGACCTAATTGATTTAATTGGATAAATAACAGCTGAGGTGCAATGCAAGCTAGATACCCCCCAGCCCTCAAGGGCCACAGTTGTACATATTAAATGAACTATGTAATAACAGTGCTAAAAAGACAAACCCGATATGAGCGCCACAGTATTCCAACTTGACCTGTATCCTGGCAGTGTATTGTTGCACAGACAGCTTTGCTAAATCTACTTTCACTTCACTCTGCAGGCAGTATGTACACTGCTGAGAAGGACAATACCAAGAACACAGAACTCCACATTCCCTACAGAATATTATACAAGGTTCTGGGTCTCCGAATGGTAATAATAATCATGTTCAGTGCAATAGGCCGTGATTTTAAGGCATTATTTATACAAAAGTTTGTGTATGCATTCGATACATTTGTTTATCTGTGGGGAGCTATTTGTGCATGTGTTAGAAATGGAGAGGGAAGGTAAAGTTTTAACGGCATGATACAGTTTTAACAGTGTGATACAGCGATACAGTGTGATACACTGATTTTTACATGACTAACTGAAGAACTGAAACATGAGATGGTATGTTTTAAATTATGCTTCATTCTTGATAGCTTGTTAATTCAACATAATTCACTCATTCCAAACTAATCTTCAGATTATTAAGTACCGATGAATTTATATTAATACATTTAAAAAGACACGGGGGGCATTATCTGTAAAAAAAAAAAAAAAAGAATGAAATATGAAGAAGAACTTCTCCAGCATTTCCTCTTGGCTGAGGTTCATTGCATACCTCTAGCACAAAGGTATTGCGAAGAACGGGGCGGATAAGTTTGCACAAATATTCCTGCTCCTGGGGAGAGGTCAAGCCAAGGTCAACATTCAAGAGAACCATAATTAAAGAGATGACTCAATGTGCACACATAATTCATATTAAATTACATGTTTCGAACAGACTGTAAAAGTTAAAAGCAGATTTTATTATTTATTACTGTTTTAAAATAGTTTTGTTTGCTTGGGTCTGAGGGTGTGTGACTAAGTGTATTCTTCTTTCCCCTAAGTGAATGAAATATTGCGTTACAAATTTAGACTGATGGGTAGCAAGGTGATGTTTTCACTGTTTCTTTACAATTCTTTTCTTTTCTTTTATTCGTCTTTAGTGACAACAAAAGGACAGTTTGGCTAAAATAATTTCTTTTTGTTTTTTAATTTTCTGACTGAAATCTGTATTTCATGAGTGTCACTTTAAAATGTTCCATTTTTACCGAAAACAGCATATAATCTAGTCCACTCTATGGATATATGTCTACATCATGATTTGAGATAAACATTTATCATACTGGTTGACAGCTATATTGGACTCTTGTCATGAGATGATATGTTACGTCGATCACTTCAACATGTTAACTTGAAATTTAAAAAGCCCCCTAAATATTAAGAGATCCTCAGGAATGAAGGTTCTTTGTTTATTTCCTTTCATTGTGAGATGTTATTATATTATATGCTGAAATGAGCAATCGCAATCGAACAAATTTACTTGTTTGAAAACAAATCTGGCCAATACCAGAAAAATTGCAATAATTTAATTCATACACTCATTCTATATAACTGTAAAATATTAAGTGTTGACACTTCATCATCATCATGAAATCTGATAGCTGCAACCCAGGATGCAGATGTGGTGGCACAAACTAAGCCCAGCTACACATCACTGTCTGACCTAACAATAGGCTGACCTAAATTACATACAATTTGCATTTGTACTTGACCTCGGACCTTCAGAGGTTCATTTATTTATTTTTAAATCGAGTTTCTGTTACTTTCCCTTCATCACTTTCTGGCTTTTCTGCAATTCAGCATTAATTGCTTTTGAGTCTGAAACAATATTAGTGAAATCTTAATGTACTACGATGCTGTTGGTCAAGTTAAACACATTAGGCTAAATATATGAGGGAGGGCGCTGTACACAAATTCACTGAACTAAAATGACGTAGCTCATTCAACATGTTGAATGAAGTGGCTCACTTTTTATTAGCTGATTCAAGCCAACAAAATACCTATGTACATTTTTCCAAATGATTACTGAACTGCTGTTTTGTTTAAATGATGATGCGTACTAACTGATGTTGTTGAGGAAGACGGAAAAGAGACTGCTGGCTGAACATTTTACTCTGTTGAGAGGGATGTGAATCCCTCAGCATCACTTCTTATAGTTTAATTGCAGTTTAAATGTTCTTTTCCTCAGTAGACTATACGATGTTGCCAGCTTAATTAAACACAGATGGCTTGTTTGTGAAGTCTTCTCTTTTTTCCTTGTTACTAAAGCGTGTGCCAGGTTTTAGGTTTTTAAGTAGGTCGATCATGAGGCAGCATTTAAAGTGAAATCTGCACCAGATTGCACCCTTGTCTTCGCCAGGCATGTTAATACTACAACTGCAGAGAACATCCAGTCTCACTAGGTAATCTACATATATTACATCTGCAAAATGAAGGTACCCTCTCTTATCAAAGAGACAGAGACAAATTACTCTCACAAGTTAAATTACAATATGTGTTTTTTTTCCCACTTTTTTTAATGTAAATCGGTTACTTGATTCTTAAAATACAAGTCCAAGTATAGTAACAGCGTAGTGAGTATGTATCTGCTTACACCGAATACTAAGTAAAGCATTTGTGGGTCTTGCTTTTCCAGTCAGAGTTGGTTATACATGTCCTGGCCTGAAGGACATGTTAGCTCAAAGTTATGGAGAATGTGGTTTTTTTCCCCCCGTCGACTCTGAGGGATAGTTGTTGATTTGCTGAATTTAAAGAATATGCCAAATGAAAGTTCCCTCATTTAAGCTTGTGCTTACACAACGCTTCTTTGTGATTTTTATAGCCTGTCAGACTTGTCAGGCTTGGTAAGAAAAAGTATATTGTTTCCAGCAGTTGGATTCCTTTCCTTCTGACATCTGCCACTCTGTAAAGATGATAAATTCTTGCCTCATTAGCCGGGGGTGTGGGATTACAGGCTGACAACACATTAATCACCAGCCTCTATGGCAGGCAGACTAGCAATAGGCATTGTTAACAAAACTTTTCTTATATGTCACTCTCTTCTGTGACAGCCTGTAATCAATCATCTTGATTGACAGTGCTGATAGATTACACTATTTATACTTTGTGTAATGAAAGATAGCGTTTCCACCTATTGTCATTTCTGAGACAATGGTAGGCCACCTTTGAATAGAATCATGCACAAAAAACAGTCCTTGGCTCAATAGCTTGAACTTGTAAAAGCAGACAGTGTCCCACTCCTCCAGGGCTCTTTCAGTAGACTTGTATTGTCTGGTAACCTGGTAGAGGATTTACTACATTTTCACACTGCTACCAATTTTTGTCACCGTCGCAGGCAGGTCGGGTTTTGGCAGGCGCAACGCCGGCTGTGTCCCACTTCTGTCTTTTGTTTCTCTGTGAGCCGATTTTGGTAAGATATGTGTTCTTAGGTAAGATATGTGTTCTGAGTGTACTGATAAGGCAGAGACTGGGAAAATAATGCTATATATATAAAGTATGACAATGTTCCAGAAGCCCAAATGTGGTCATTTTTTTACAAGTGTTACCTTAATTTACAAAAAGTGTATATTATTACATACCACATATTAAACGAATGGGAAGACTGGTGCCCCAGAAAAGGACAAGAAGAAAGAAGGGGGGGAATGAAAGTGAGTCCACGTTTGTGTCCTTGTACTCATACGCTGATCAGTTGTCTGGGGCACATTAATGTTTGCCTGTTGAGCTGTATTGAGTTTTATGTATGTGGGCGGGGTTAGTTGTGGAACTGAATTGCATTCTGGGAGAAATAAACTTGTGAGAAATACTAAATATTATCATGCATATCTATGCATCAGTCTATTCTTACTAAGTAGTTCAATTAATTGCAGTTCATACTTGTACCACTGGTAAAATGAAATAGTAGTTAACCTTTCTCAAAATCCATGAAGGTTTTGGTAACATTTTCTGTTAAAAGCATAAAATAAATAGGAAGGTGGTCTGTCAAATATGACAGCAAGTAAAATCATTGTGAACAGTGACTGGATATAAGTTAACACATATGGAACCAGCTAATGCACCCTTATAGATAGAATTACAAATAACTGGCAATTGCCTCATCCCTGACCTAACGTTACTTTGTAACTACTTTAGAATTTAGTGGCATGTTTAATGGATCGTGTCACTTGTCTGGAATCTGTCTAGCTTGTTTTCTGCTAGAAACATATTGGTCAATTATGTCTGTAGCTGTCAAATATGGAAGGCACTGTTATTTAGTGAGTATTGACTGCATCATTAAGGCAAATTGTGATGGCAAATAACAGAGCGGAATGTTATTTATTTTTATCTGAAGCCGTAACGATCTGCAAATGGTGTGACCTGGCACCAATTTTTGAAAAGCCTTCTCAATACATAACAGACAAGTCAGTGATTGCTTTTCTAGTGTCTCCTAAAAGGGAATGAAATTGTCTTTAATCTTATACTGCACCATTCAAAATAAATACATCATCTAGGTAACATTTTTCGTATCATTTGTAAAATTCATCTGCATCTGACAAGGAAACAGGACATGAGGTGGTTCAAGCAATAAAAAACCATATAAGCATGTAAGTAAAATATGGTTAATAATAAATTTATTAATATATCATTTGGTAGATGGCTAAATACATAAATGAATATTTCTATACTTTTCACGTGGTGGTGCAGTGGTTAGCACTGTTGCCTCGCACTGCTGGGACCACGGTTTGTGTCTCCTCCCTGGCTCCATGTATGTGGGTAGGAGTTGCCAGATTAGGCTCCTGACCCACATGACCCAGAACAGGACAATCAGGTATTAAAAAAGGATGGATGGTACTATTGGTAACCCAAACTTCAGCTCTAAGGAACTAGAACTTGTAAAACTTGTTTTAGTACAGAAGATATATAGTGGTACCTCGGTTCTCAAACTCACTAGAACTCGAATTTCTTGAAGGTCGAACAAACCAGTTTGACCTAGAACTCAATCTGAATATCAGAAGTCGAACCGTGAACGCTGACCTAACATGATTTGTACGTGCCAGGAAATGAGTCATACTACAATGCAATTCTTACTTGAATGCCTTCTTCACAAACTGGACGATTAACCAAATAAAGCAGTGCAACATTACTGTAACTAACAATAAATAAACCACTAACTTCCGTGTACTATTACGCATTTATATAATTTATTTAAACTTTATTTTATGTAGGTATGAGGTAAATTAATTGAAAATCAGTTCTCACTGCTTTACATGATATTCGGGAGATATATATTATGCATCGGAACTGTTTGGGATTCAAACGTCATGTGTGTAACTAAACTCTTCAGCCAATAAGGGCAAAGGTGTGTTGTCACAGAGGCGGTTCCAGTTTCTGCAGCCAAGTGAGAGGTCGCAATGCATCTAACCATAATGCATTGCGTCAGGATCAGAATGCATTGCTTTAAGCCAGCGCTGTAAGAAAGTTGAACGCACCCAATGACCGGACTGGGGAAACAAACTGAAATGCTGACTTAATACAGAGGACAAAAGACAACAACCAGAAACAGCTGATCACATGGGCATCCCACATGAGGTTAACAAGGAGGCGTGACACACAGAAGGAGCTTACTATCGGGCAGGACAGGGGTAATGTTGGGATAAGATCTTTATCGTTTTGGAAGCCATTAACAAAAAAACTCGGCAGATGTGGAACCAAGGTAGAGAACCCTCACCCAAGAGGTGGGAGGTATCAATGTTATATTGTATTTAGCAAATGTCATTAAGATCAATCACAACGTTAACTACATCAACAAAGTGTCAATATCAGGTTGAAATTCAAAAATAACTATATAATCACAGAAGCTAATCAACATGACTGGCGACAAAGAAATTCCTTGTCTCCACTTTAATACTAATTGTAATGATATTGTGTAGATGGCAAGTTGATTAGCATGACCAAGACAAAAGCAATCCATACTGTAAAATGAAGCTGGGGCGTCTTGTATGTTGTTATGGTTGAAGGGGGGATGAATTCAAACCCATACAGTTTGCTTGGTATCCAACACAAAAACATAAAGGTGAAGATTTCTTATTTCTAGCTAGAAGATTCTTTTTTTGCCCCATTGCTCAGAGGTAAAATCAAATATTATGATGTAGAGGAATATGAAGAATTAGTGTGCAGACAAGCTGTTAACCATCAAGGGTTGACCAAACATTAAGGTCCTTGACCTGTAGTAACTCAAGATAAAAATGTGAATATACAGTGACCAAATGCAATCTATTTTCAATGAATGTGATAACATTTATTTTTACACAATCTCACTTAAATGTTGATTGCAATAGTCAATTAATCCCCAGATTTTCACTTTATTCCAAATGTCCAAACTGGATTAGGTGGGGAACAATGTTGACTTTTATTTGAGACCAGTCAATTGGCTATTAAGAAGACCTCTAGTAAATAAATAGACTGTGGAGGTCTCAAGGGACCATAAGCTATTGAGTGTTAGTGTGAGAGTTGTTAGGCTCTCCGGCTGGTAGAATGGACGAGGATGAGAGGTTTAAACTTTAATCTCCCTGAAAAAGAGTTTAAGCGACGGGTCAGAATGATTAATGGGAAACCTGATCACGTAAAGTCCAACCATGTCACAAGACATGATTAGTAGGTGACAGGGACTGTAACAACATCTAGCCATTTCTGTTTCTTCAACAGCTCTGGCTCTTCTATAATTAATGATCCCAAGGGCTATTTGTAGGTCAGGAGAAACCTGTCGGAAAAGGCGACACTGACAACTTCAGCAGAACCACATTCTCGTGGGGAGAGGGGGCACAAGAAAAGTATCCGGATGGGCCATTTCATTTTTATATTCTATAACAAAACTATGATGCTTTCGGGTATTAAATGCTAAACATGATGCATATGGTTCCCAGTCAAAAGGTGTATAAGTGACTGACACTTAAGGGATTTAAGCACAACCAATATTCATATGGATTTGTTAATGAGATTTCATGGAGCTGTGAATGTGATAGGGTTGTGTCTACATACCTGTAACCACTACAGAACATACTGGTCTGTGCTATATCTGTAAGTTATACTGTATCTTCATAGATGTGATATTTTCTAAATTAACAGAGAATAAAAATATCAATTTAAGCAAACTGATTATAGTCATATGCTTTTAGTTGATACAAATTTTCATCTTGTTCTTCCAGTGCCTAAAAAGAAGTGCTTGTCATCTCAAAAATGCCCACCAACATCTATCAGCTTGTTGCTGCCCTGCTCTATAAAGCCATTTATATCATGGCTTGATAGCCATCTGCTGTACAGGCCATGCAGCCCACTGCTACCCAAACATAGTGGGTTAAGAAGGTAGAGTTTCAAGTAATGGTGTCTAAGGTCTCCCACTGTCCCTCTGTCCTCCAGGGTCAAACATAGGTCAGAGAGGTCAAGTGACACTTGTGTTGCTTGAATTTCCTTCACAGTAGTGGGTGGACAGCATAGACAGCAGGCAAATAAAAGGGGCATTTTGAAAGAGCCACATCTCTGCGTTGGCAGCAGACATGGATACACTGTTGATCCAACATGTTATTGTCCAATGGTTTTCATCGGTAAACATAATTTTAACTTGGTTGTTTGGGAAAAAAGAAAAAACAACGCCCAGACTGTGTCAACAAAAAGTGATTTTTTTTTCTGGCAGAGGAAATCAGTAACGGATCTAATGCAGTCAAATAAAAAACTGAATTGGATCATTGTATAGTATTTTGGATGTAGCTAAAATGAAGATGCTAAGCTTTTAATAACTGCGCCAAAAAATTATCTGGGGCATATTAAAGTTAGCAGCCTGCTGTTCATAATATACAATTAGATCCTCTATAGCATTCTGTTCACCCTCCCTAAATGAAAAAAAGCATAAGATCTACAGTGTTCTTTGCGTAGAATATTATTATACATAGACATATAACATTATTGAAATTTTACAAGATGTTAATTATGGGACAGTAATACAGATTAGAAATCATTTCTGAACAAAAATTACTACTGGTTCAGTGGTGCATAAAACTTGTAATGAAAATACGAACTCCATGGATCTAGTTACTACTGAACTATAAGGATGTTTGGTCACTCTCCAAAATCCCCCGGTACAAAACTAGTGGCCTCTTTTCACTGTAAAAGAACTGCTGTATCACATCAGATTATAAAATGCTATACCCATACAACCTGATATGGAAGCAATGTGGGGCAGACAGTGCTGTCATTGTCATCGCATACCCTTGTTTGTCTCCCACCTGGCACCATCAATCACGGCATTTGTTTAAAGCAATTTGATAAGTAAAAGACCTTCCCGTGCCATTCACACCTTGCATAACAGCGGGGAGACATTGTAATTGTTTCCCGACAGTGATATTTAGTCTTATTCTCTATACTTTTGATTCTTTTGTTGCTCGTCTGATTTCAAAGCAACCGTGAGGTCTTTTCCACTTCAGACAGAGGAGAGGATTCTGCGTTGCATTCACTGGGTAACTGTCACTGTTTACTGCTGGCTTCTCTCGGTGGATCTTCGCTCTGAACACACTCATCCCCGCAGTTTGAGTTGGCACAAATGCAGCTGTGATGCATACTTAAAAGAGTAATACTTAAAACTGAAACCTAACGAATTGTCTTCTCACTGATGTGAACTCGTGTCCGAACTTGAAAATATTTAGCTAGGCTGTGTGTCCTGCATGTCATCGTTTACTGACATCTGTCAGTAATGTTTAATCGTCTCTCAGCTCCTCAACAATGTTGCTCAATTTTTTGTTATATAGTTGTTTTTCTCTCTCTCTCCCGCTAGGAATTTCCTGCTGTTCCAATCCCAACCCATTTCTGTGTTCATCACATAAAACATGGCAACCTTCCTTCTCTTTGTTGTTGAAATGAGTGCTTTTTGCTACCCTGTGGGGAAACAAAGTAAAAATGATTGTTTTTCCTATTCCTTGAACTGAACATCAGAGACAGGCAGATCAATGTAGTGTTATTTGTTCATGCTGAATGCTCTGGGGCCTGCAACGTCTTGTAATGCATGAAGTAATGTACTATACTAATACAGTAAATGATATACCCTGGAATTGTGTTAGATTACATTTTTTTTTACATTATAATGTCCCTAATATTTTCCCTCAAAATAAGGTGAGCATTCTTTTATAAAAAGTTTAATTATTTCAAAATATTGATAGACAGAGTAACAGGAATTCAATAATACCTAAGGGGCTGACATAATATTTTTGTGATTTACACTGGCTTTATGAGACTTTCTAAACATATCTGATTAGTGATGTTACAAAGATCAGTTGTTTTCTTGCTCTCGGCATCTTTCATATGAGATATCCAGTTCAGCATGGAACCTGAAGGTTCTACAGACTCAACTACAACACTGTGATGTTTTGGGCCTACATTTCTGGATTAGATTAAAAAGTCAGCATACCAACATGGTTGATGAAAAGGTTGTTGTTTCCAAAAAATTCCTATATTTACAGTAACAAGCTTTTAGTCGAGCCAGATTTCAGTTTGCCAGTTATTCACCATACTGGCCTTATGGATAAGCAGATCCATCTCAGTGTTACTGCAGTGAATGCAGATGTAAAAAGAAAATATCAGCTCTTAAAACCTCCCGGGGAAGTAAGAAAGGAGGATTGCTGAGAAACTGTCCTGCCTGGTACTCACAATGAGACTATATAGGCAGACTAATCACAAAACCAGCTTGCCTTCATGTTTTCCACTGAGCCTGGCCTGTTAACTACCGTCAGAGGTGGCCAGGTGCTGCACCTTAATAGTGAAGATCTTACCTGGTTGCCTTCAAACTCCAGACTATGAACAAATCCATTGTTAGATGTGACATATTTCATGAAAATCACCTCTGCAATGGTAAATTATCATGAAAGGCACTTTCTTATTAATGCAACTGAACAACTAACAAAACATCCTGCATGAAAAACCCGAGGAAGGTATGAGTAAATAGTCAAAAGCATTTAGTCACAATTGAAAATGAAAGTGTAGTTTTAATTCAAAGGTGCAAAATGTACTATCACCGACAAAAGAAAAACATACTCCCTGTTCCTTTTTAATAATAAACCTTGTTGTAGTTGTATAAAAATACAAATAGATTGGGTATCACATATACACACAGTGTAGCAGACAGTTAGAGCAGTTTTCAGTTTTACAGTCTGCGTGGGTCAGCAACTTCGACATGATGTGTGAGTCATCGTCATGGCACTATGGGTGTTCTCTGTCAGGCAGACACTGGCAACCATGCCATAATACAATAGCCGCTAGGTCCTGACCCTCTGTATACTGACTTTGTGATACTACACTTGACATTATGGGGAAGATACCGGGGACAGACATGCAGCTATCTTTCTTAAGATGTGGCTTTTCTAATTTAATATTATCCAGAGCTGCCTAAAATTCAGTGGGGCTGGATGAGTTGTGGCAGGACACATCCACTCAAAAAGATTAAAACCCATAACACAGGCTGGAAGTGACTGGAGCTTGCTGGAGATAAGAGGGAGGCCAGATGAAATATCCCAAATAATTCCCACAGAGGGCTGTATAAACATCTGTGTGAAAGGACTCTGTTTTACCTGTCATATTCCTAGTGTGCTGTCTTGCTATGTTTATCTCTCTGTTGAACACAGTGCATGAATGCTTAGCAAATCAGATCCAGCAGCTGTGACTAAACTCCTCCTGCTACGTGGCGGGTAGAGGCATAAACACCGCATCTGACTTTCAGGGACGTCAATTAAATACGGTCGCTTCACGTTAGCTTTATGTAAATCCTTAAACAAATACTGCCTAACTGCAAACTTGGCACGGAGGACACAAATATAGCACAAGACACATTCTCTAAAGTGGTTGACGGGGCTCATTGCTTCACCACTGAGAGGGGAAGCAAGCTAGACAGAGCGATATATCAGTAAACAAAGGAACAAGGGGGAAAGAATATGCTCCCTGTTTTCTTTCCTGCTTCCTTTCAAGAAATAGCCTTCGAATTTAGCAATAATTTTACCCCAACGGTTCCAGAATCCCCCTGCATGGACTGACCAGACATAGACAGGAGGATCTGCAGAATATCACTGACTGTCTTTGAAGTCCAAGGCAGACAATGGAGAGCGAGTGGGAGGGGGGAAGAATGAAAACCGTGTCTGGGACTCCTCCCTAACAGACACTGGGTGGTCTACCGCTGGCCCTTCTGGACCGGAGCCTCAGTCTCCATCCGCTCTTTGACTGCCATTGTGGAATTTTGGCCGCGCGTGTCCGTGAGACAAAACTTTTACCCGGGGAATGTTGAGGCAAGCGTGAGCCAAAATGGATTCAAGCTTGTAGTTGTTGTTGTTGTTGATAGTGTTGTTGTTATTTCTATAAAGAGATTGTTAAATACGGACCAGCAGTTGTACCCAAGACTTCGACAGCAGCTTTAATTCTTCTCTCCCCTCACCTAAAATGGGATGTGCCTGTAGGGACCACATCAGTTACCTGCTGACATGCAGAACATGATTGATGAACCGCCTCAGGCTCTGGAGTATACTTTGTCAGCTGCTCATAATTTATACATCTTATCTCTGTCAGAACAAAAGACAGAGCACCGTATATGGAAATGAAAACAGAGACTTGTTTAGGCTCCAGTGTGTAGAGTGAAGTGATAAGTCTGATAGTTATCTGCCAGCTCCCTCATCAGGCTGTAAGTGTCTGACTCCCATTCTTTCACCCCACATTTTTGGCTGCACCGGCCCATTGCTCTGTTGAAAGCACTTGGCTCCTGCCTCTTAGGGCGATGGCCAAGACATGTAGGAGTCTTGAGTTACAGTATAATTATACCTCTCCATGCTTTAAAATGGATACTTGGTTATTTTATTTATGACCGGGATTTCAAACAGAAATGGCTCTTATTTTTGCTGTTGTTTAAATGAATCGCACATAAAATATTATAGGTTTCGCTATAGATTATAAAGAAATTTAATAACTTGTTTTATTTGAACCAAATATGAATGACCCATAAATAATGTCCTGTTTCTGAATTTAGAGCATAACTTATGTACAAGTTCATTCTGCACAATATTATTCGCTATCTGTACTCCTTTTAGTATCATCAAAACTAGCTAAATGTCATTACAATTTTGAAGAGGTGTCTTTATTTAAACATGATGCAGTCCTTGTTTTTTATGCTTAAGTTTCAGATGTTTTGGCCTGGCAAACACCGTAACACATTGTTTCTCAATAAACAATCCAAATTGCAAGACCTGTTGCAAATTTTCCCTCACTGTACAGTTGTTGAAGGTTACCAAACTGCATTTGATCTGATAAACCTCTTCAAAAACTGCCTTTATACGGTGATAAAGTAACTCATCTGTTGCGAGTCATGTATGTTTCATTGCAGTATCAGTAGCATCAACTAAGCCAGTCCATTTGACATCTAGGTTTGCTCAAAGCAATACTAAAGAATGCTGTCTGTTTTCCTCTATTCAATACTTTTTGATGCTAGGGACAACACTGCCTTGATCATTTTCATGTGCAAAATTATTGCTGTTAACAACTGGAAATTGAAAATCTGAACTCTATGGATTATGCTTTATTAAATATCTACTACGTATCTACTATATGTGAACAAAACAAATGAGAATCTGGAGGAAACCTCTCTTACTATTCATAGGTATTTTACACCTCTCACTAATTTCTCTTTGCAGTGCCTTGTATTTAATTAGCAAATGGAAAATGTTTGTTTACATATTAATTATTCGCTGAAGATGGTCAACAGTATTCTCCACAACAGTTATGCAGAAATTTTAAATGAACAGAAAAAGCAGTTGAATAGCTTGCAGATGCTAGCTTAATCCTGCAGACAGTTTTTCAGAGTCAGTTCTCTAAATCTCAAACATCTCACACTCTCTTGTAGTTACCTAGATACAAGTGAGTGACTTTTTATCATTTTGTTTCACTGTGACTTCAGGCTATGCGATCATGTTTTACGCAAGTTAAGATCTCTCTCGCATAGCTGTCATGCAAATTTCTATCCTAACGCTTTTGCTTTCACTGAAAAAATCTCCAGTAGATAAACAAATTTTTACTGCAAAGTTTATTAGCTGCAAAATTCTAAGGGAGTAATGATGTATATATTTAGAAATATGTGCATTTATAATATACTTATAAATACCTACGTAAATATTTTTATGTATTTTCCATTCTGTATTTTATTCTCTTTAGAGTTTCTATAACTTCTCCTTTGTATGTGTTTGTTTGGCCAACTTTTTTTCTTATTTATTCTTAGCTAGGCTCCATGGGGCTGATTTATTGCCTAGTTTTGGTTTTCTCAAAAGTTTCCAGATTCCAGTTATTTTTGAAGTACGATGCCCTTGGATTTTGACAATGCGTGGCATTTTGTTTTACGAAAACACAGTTCCTTGTTCTTGAAGAATAGACTGTGTCACGAAGGTAGTGAATGGCTATTACTTATGATGAATGTGTGAATATTGCTCAAGGAAATTACTGATTTCAAAACTGATGATCAGATTCCAGCAGTTGGCTTGTGTCAGAAGTTAAATAACACTTTGGACCAAGGACGGCACAATGACAGTCTTCTCCGAGAGAGTCTTAAAGAAGAAAAATATAGTGTTGAGACAGGAAGGACTTCTCAAAGAAATGACCATCAGCGGCATCAAGATGTTTGGCAGCAAGCAGCTGCCACAGAATAATGGGAGACACAACGTATATGGGTGCAAATGACCCGTTGTCAGCGACATTAAAAGGGCCAGCTTTAGTGTTTGGGGAGGCAGACAGATAGAAAATCACTGGGCGAGCAAAAGGCAGATTAAATGAAAAGACGAGGCTCACAGCACCTGCATACAAAGAAAATGTATTGGATAATTGGGCCTGATGCAGAATGCAGCATATGTTTGTGAAACTTGAACATTTTTCCTTTGCACATGCAGTGACAAAAAAACCTGTAGAAGACAGTGATTTAGTATCATACAAGAGATTTTACTCATATAAATGAATTAAATAAAAAAAAGTGCAGTGAAACCAAATTTGTATTTGGTGGTCAAAATACTTATCTTAGAAGTCTGTTAAAATATATTGGTTGGTAAGTCAAAAAGGAACAACATTGACATCGATTGGCAATTAGTTAAAATGCATTACTTACATTTGTAAAGTTTTTGTCACTACAAGCAAACTGATCCATTTGTTAGTGATTCTAAAAATGCTAGCAAATAAAGCAAATGTAATGAAATAGCTGAAATAAAATTACTTTTGTCTTTAAAATATTGTTTCCTTACCAATGTCATTTTAAATTTGTTACACACCAAAAATGTATTGATACTTCTGTGATTAAGACTCATATGAGTCATATTTCATATTTTATAGTAAGACCCATGTTATCCTATTAGGGTTACTCGGAACCTGTTTTTGTTTAGTGGCAAGACCAATTTTAAAGCAAGTCGGTGTTGGCCTGTCTCTCAATAGAGGATTGTAGGTTCTGGTTACAGTTATTTTCTGGCCTTCTGTCTTTCCTCCTTTCTCACACTCTTTTTGCAGTGTCACCAAAGAATGTCCATTCTCCTCAGTAATGTGCGTTTGAAAACTGCCTGACCTCTTTCAGCTCAGCATGCCAAAATGTTAATGAAGAACTGAAAACGCCCGAGAGGGTATATAATGTCCTCACAAGCTGTCCGTTAAATTTATTTATTTATTTAGTTTGTTTGCCACTTTCTTCAGCTGTATCCTTGGACAGAGCTTGTCTTGTATTTGTGGGCAGCTGTGCGGGCCAGCATTGTTTCCGTTCCGATTGCTGCTTTATTTCCTGTCCTGTCCCCATTAATCATCCCTTCAACTATTTATAACAGTGGCAAGTATAGCTAACACACTTACTGGCCGCTTTTTGCATTGTAGCACCCTGTTTTAAGGCAGAAGGGAGCCTAATTATTAACCATTAAAGTGACAGTGTCCACTGCTTTACAAAAAAAAAGATAAATAAATGCTAAAGCTGTAGTATTTCGCCCAACCCATTTTTCATGGTTTTCTCTTTCCACTTTTCTCTCAATAAACTCCCCTGTACAGATATTTAGCCAAGGATTGTGGATTATTACATTTTGAGCTGGGTTTTACCATTTTTTATTTGCTTATTCATCTATTTTACTTTTTCACATTTTTTCTCAATGTGATGACCCATCAGATGGAAGCCCATTGAGACTGTATTGAAGAAAGTGAGGTTACTTCAAGTACATGGGGAGGAGTGATTTTTAACAGACTTGACACTCCTCAATAAAGAATCTGATAGTTGCTGTGCAAAAATTCCTGGTAGCACCTGATAAATAGGGCAGACAGGTGTGGCTGGGGAATCATGGATGGATTCTCTTCTTTCACACACTAGGGTTGGAGGATCTTTGTTAAAAATCACAAGCAGCATAACTCCAGGCCTGGACTCCGGCCACATGCAGCTGTATTTTGTATTTATTAGAATATCTTTAGAGACATCGGTGAAATCATCGTCCAGTGCAACACTAAATCTGTCATTATTAAATGTTATTAAAACTAAGTTAAATAACAGAGCCTCATTTAGATGCACCTTATGTAGCAGTTAATTTTAAACTATGAACATACAGTATTATTAAGCATGTTTTCATTAAGATAATTCTGTTATATTAATTGAGTTCATAGTAAAATTGTACACTTAATAGTAATTGCGATTGTAATTGATCTGGTAAACTACTTAAAATACTGTCTCCAGTTAGTTCAAGTCATTCATTTGAGTATTTTTTTTTGATGTCACTCCTAAAAATAACTGTTAGAGAAATTTGAAGAAAAAAAAAACAAAGCATACATTTTTGCATGTGTTAAAAACCATGAGCCTTATTGTTTATTTTCAGGGACAACATCACCTGGTATAGTTCAGCTTGTTGTGGAGTTAGCATGATATTTGTTACAATTAATGTTGCTGCTATCATTAGATTGGCTACAACCTATAAGACGTAATTGATACTTAACTGTTAACTAGGTAAGTGAGACATACAGGTTATGTCATAAGCTAAAGGTGGAATGTGTGTTTATATTACGCTGTTTCTCAATCCTACCTCATTAACTCCTTTTGATCACCTTGTTCCATAAAAAGGAAACAAAAGAGGAAAAAACACAAGGCTTTTACTCATCAGCATTAGAGTTAAAAGCCCAGATATTGCTGTAACACTGATGACATTATTTGCAGCTGAATGGCAGGTACATCAACATCTCCTTGTAACCGTATCAAATGGGTGACAGAGGAGGCTTTGTTCTCCCCGCAGCCCACTTGGGGCCATGGCAGCGTGGTGATGGATATTATCATTCTTAATGTCAGTAAATAGCGCCATGCCAGATAGGAGATCTGTTTCCTTTCAGTGGTACAGAGCTCATCTATCTTTCCACAGCTTTAGCATATTTCAGAGTCTGTGCCAAAGGTAATCGATGACGTGTGTACGACTGGATTTTTGTTATTTGTTAGTTTGTGTTATGAGCTTTGAATGCTAAGCACTCTCCTCCCCCTAAAAGTTACTTATTCATTGTACAATAATTCAATGTACATGTCATGTGGTACACCCCACCAGATTAATCCTAATAAATCCATAGTCATTCTAAATTGGCCATCTGTGCCCATCTGGTTAAAGGGAAAAACTGCATTGTGCCATTAACCAGAATCGTCAAAGAAAATAATTTGTTTAGAACGATATTTTCTTAGGCATTTGAGATCATTTGAAGACTACGTTATGACAGAATCCACAGTACACTAAAGGAAATGGAATGACTATAAAATCAAACACACAATCTTAGTCAATCATGCTAGTTCGCACAGAATTAACTTCTTTATTAAAGATTTATGAGTGGCCTGTTTTTTCAGTGTTGCGAAATCACACGTTTGTACAGCACAACATGTCAGTGCAGTGAAAGCTTGTTGCTAAGTTCTCTGACTTATACGACAGTCAGTGATAACGCATTAGAATAAATGGTTTTACTGGCATCACATTGAAAAGGTTAAATACTCACTCAGGATTTGCACAGTCTGACAGTGACATGAGACAGCTCTGCTCACTCAAACATGGCATTCTGAAAGCTAGGAGACAGGCTACTAGAAAAATAAATAGATCGTTTTTTTTTTTTTTCTTTTTTCCTCGCCTGCACATAGAAGAGAGGAAGGGAGTAAGAGAGAGAGAGAGGCTATTTTGGTAGCAAGGTTATCGAGTATGAAATTAACATCTTCATCAGTGGCCTAGTGGTGCTGAGAGCAGAGGGGCGGGGCATTAGTGAAAAGCATGCAGTGCTGTCAGCAGGTGATGGCGGATGGACACACCTGACTGACAGCGAGGCAGGGGGCAGGGAGGGGGGAGGCTGGGGAGGTACAGCCAATCCTGCGAGCCGAGTGAAGAGCCCAGAGGAGCACCATCTGCAAATTATCAGATGGACGGGGGACACGGCCTGGGAGCATGAGCTGCCAGACAGTTTGTGGCGTGCTGCAAATTTCTCTCAGCACTTACTGCCCCACCATGCGAAGCCCTTCGCTATTAGGTTGACAGAACGACTCATATCCTGCAAAGGGATGATAGATATGTCATATCGCTGAAAAACTTGTTTGTCTTCCCAAGGTGCTCAGGCTTTCCCCTCTGAAGCAGACAGTGCACATGACACTTTTCGACACTCTTCCCGATACAGATTTGGCATCCAGGCAGTATCAAAGAGGAAATCTTTCACATACAATTATGACGGAAAATCGAGGTGATGAAGTGTGGTGTACAAAGGAGAGTAAAGGATCAAAAGGGCTGTAATGAAGGCTGATTACAATAAAAGGGCCTGGACTCTGATTCGACCCTGGGAATTCCAGGGTTCCAAGTAGGACATTAGTAGACAAGGAGTGACATGTTAACAGAGACATGTTATATTTGTGTGTGTGTGTGTGTGTGTGTGTGGTTTTATGCAGATTATAGTTTGTTTAAGACGGCCACACAAGGATTGTTTTAGGATTTGCAAAGAGCTTCAGAAGTAGCTAATGAAACCACAGATAGTCCTTAGCTAACAATAGGGTTACGTTCCAGTGAGTCCATCATAAATTGAAAATATCGTAAGTCGAATATGAATATGGTATGATAAATCACACTGGAAAAAAACACTGTACGATACATCGTTAAACACTGTATAAGATGTTGACGCTCACGATCGCTACAGAGACTGGAAACGTGGCTGTGTAGATGCTGCCATCGCCTGGCATTAGTAGAAAGCATCGTGTGACATACTGCTAGCCCAGAAAAGATCAAAATTCAAAGCTTGATGACTACCATAATGTGTATCGCTATCATACCATTGTAAAGTCTAAATATCATAAGTCAAACCATTGTAACGCGAGGAGCATCTATACTTACAATTCTAAGCAATAACTGACAAATGGACCCAGGGTTAGATTCGGGGGTTGTGTAGATAATATGTATTAGAATCATCATGTGTTTGTATTTCAGGAGGCGTGTCAGTTGCCTGAGGCAGGACCCTCAGTTGCTGAGGCTGTGAGGGTCTTGTGTTCCCTGAAAAGCCGTCTTCATGCCACCCAGCAGCATGCAGAGTCTTTCTCCCGTGCACCTCATAAATAAATAAAAGTGGTCTCCTGATGGGCAATGAGTGAAGGAGGCGCGGTTTTCTTTCAGCAGGGATCCGGGATGCGAAAACCAGCTTGTTGTAAGTGTCTGAAAACAGTTGTCAGAGAAGCGGCCCGCTAATGTTCAGCATTGCTGTCAAGGTCATTTGTAGCCTCATCAAAAGCGCATGTCGCTAAAGATGCACCGCTGAGCTTTTTCTGGACAGTTTAGAGCTGGGTGCCAGTTGACACAAAGCTGCCTCAGTTCCATGGGGCGTGCCACCAAGCCAGACATTGACAAATGACAGCACTACTCCCGACAGCTAATGTTAGCCTCTCTCATCACAGGAAACGTTTCTTGGCAGAGTGACATTGCATGTTTTAGTACACTATTAGAGTTATTTTTTTTTTTCTTCGTTTTGTTACGATTGTTTAAAGCAGTTACTTAGCGTGTACGATTGCTTCCATGCCAGTGGGATATGGCTTTGTGATGCATGTTTGAATGGGCTGATGATAGGAATGGTTTGGCTCAACATCTTAGATCATGACCAAAAAGAACAGATCCCAAGACTCCATTCATCAATAAAACAGAATGAATATTTTAGATCATTTTAATAATGTGAAAGACTGAAGCTAGTAAAGCTAAATCATCTACATTTTCTATAGCACTTATTTAATCATTCATACTGGATGTTATCTTTATGAAAGAGAAAAGTTCCTAATGATTTAATTCCATTCTTAAAAGACAATATTTCTACATTATTTAGCCATTAAGTTGATTTATACAATTGTGTGTTGAAAACATCATTTTCAGATATTCATGTAACACTGAGAATACAAAATATCTGGTCAGTGTCTAAAGACAAATTTTGGTCTGTATTTATGTCCTTTTCCTATGTATGGTGTAACATCACATGTGTATAGATACTTCTGAACACAGTATTTATTTAGTATGGTAGTGATAGCTTTTCACAGTGCAAATTTGTCTGAAGTGCTTCCCCAATGATAAAGGCTGCGTCCACTACCAAATTACCAATCCTGTAAATTTGAATTGGTCACCTGACCTTAGCAGGCATTTTGCAAAATTCAAACCTTTATGTAAGATCTTTGGCTGAATAAAGGGAGACCCAAGTGTTTGAGAGGATTGCCCTGGCTATTACAGTATGTCTGAATATGTAGCTAATTGGTAATAATTAGGGTTCTTTAAACTCTGACCTGCTACGTTTCCTTATAAAGCGTAATTGTTTTGCGTAATCCAGGTCAGCACTGCTCTTTCATCTCCATGAAGAGATCAAAAAAAGGAGATTTACAGGCCAGGCAGCCCCTGTCCCCCAGAGCCGGCTCAGTTATATCCTTCAAAAGGATCTACAGACTGTTATTGTGACTAATGCTTTGTGGATTTCATACTATTCAGAGGTCATCTACCGGCTTCGGTTTGTAAGGATGTGATTGACTGAAATGAGTTTGCCTGCTTCTTTACAGGTGTAACATACACCACAGGGCTAATGGTTGATAGGCTGTGTTTCACTTTTTTTATTTGTTTGCTTATTTATTTATTTCACCTGCATTGAGTTCTTACCCCAAAGTACTTTGGGAGTAATTTTTTTAAATGGTCCCTGCTGCTTGCTCGACCAAATAGGTAAAATTAAGACAAGTTATATGAAAAGTACAAGTCTTATTAGTAGTAAAGTATATACTGTACCTAAGGGGCTAGTTAATTCAGTTCAGATATCCTAAAATGGATGACATGGGAGAGCCATTAGTCATGTGTATGCTGTAGCAGACTATCTATACTCAGATGGTTTAAATGTACGAGTAATCCCTCAGCTGATTCTGTGCTTTTCAAGAACATTGCCCTGATAGCCCGGGATAGCCCCTCATAACCCTGACAGTGGTACCCATAACACATGCAGAACACAATCTGATGGCAGCCCTTGCCGCAGCCAGTTCCCATTAATTTTTCCGGTAATGTTGCACCATCCACTGCAACATCCACGGGTTATATTCAGTTACCTTTCTAGCTCTGGAGTCCTGCCTCTATTGAAGAAGCAGAGGAAGCACATGCAGCTTTCTGAACAAGTAACTCAAGCACTCAAACTGCGCTTGAGATCGAAATGTTGAACACTGTTTGCATACATTCCCTCAGCTGCACATACCCCAGTGACATGTTTTAATTACTGGAAGCAGAATATTTATTTAGCATGAGGAATATTAATCCTCACTCTAAATTGTATTTTGTTTTGCAGAATTGTTCAGGACGCAAAGCTTTGGAGGTGAAAGTGTACAACATCACCATAAAATTCTGGTGGCCCCATGGTGTCCATTGAAATTTGCATATCTGGCTGATGGCAGCAGTGTGGAGTAAGTGTGTAATGTCAAAGCTCTCTTAGGACGCCAGCAGGACACAGTAAGTCAAAAATACAAATTTACAAATTCACTCACTTGTCAAGTTACCCATTTAATTAAAAAATCTTTCACATTCACTAGCCGGAGATAATAAATGATGTTGAAGTTCTTCTGGATTAAACTCTGTGTTATTTCCATTTCTAGTAACAGCAGTGAAAGCAGTTATGTTAAGCTTTATTGTTTGCTTTGAACTGCCATCCATCCTTCCATTCTTCCACTGCTTATGCTGGTCAGGGTCGCGGGGGGGGGGGGGGGGGGGGGGATTAACAAGGGGGGTGTAACCCGGAAAAAAAAAAAAAAAAACCAATTTTAAAAAAAATTTAAAACCTTATTACGGGCCTTTTTTATATAAAA
>JABFEA020000044.1:8062693-8103071 GCA_019775915.2 Cyphomyrus plagiostoma
TACATCTTTGGGGGTTCTCGCTTCCCCCACAACACCCCCCCCTCTCGCCCCCCCCCCCCCCCCCCCCCCCAGAGTGAAACCACATGTATTTTATAACCTGTAGGATTGTTTGCGGCCAAATGGGGATTATCAGCTGACATTGTCCCACACCAGGAGATCCACACCCTTCTGCGTCTTACAAAGAGTAATATCCAGTCCAGGTACTGGAGTCTAACTCAAACAAGATCCTTTTATGTACAGCACCATGTCTTTTTTCATCAGTTTGCTTCCAAATGGTTCCCATATTAAATAATGATAATTTTCAGAGTTGGGTAATTCAGTTCCAGAGAGCAAAAGTACACACCAAGATTTTGTTTCAACCAAGCAGTTGAGCATAGAGAGTCACAGTCACAGAGTGCTCAACTGCTTGGCTGAAACAAAATCCCGGAGTGAATTTTTACTCTCTGGACCAGAATGACCCAACTCTGATAATTCCTCTGGATCTTTAGTCCTTTTATTAATGTATCTCAGATCATTACAATCAAGCAATGAAATTAGACGCACACCTTCTTTAAAATCTTTCTGAAGTCTGTTCATAATTACAAGAAATAAATCTATTTTCTGGGGTATATTTGGTAAGGAGTTCTTTTGTTACCCCATGTATGTTTATATTATACTGTATATTCACCTTGTTCTCTGACTTTATGGCATTCATTTTATAACTTGTATATATTATTTGGGAGTGTTTTATAAAAACGGTTATATCTATATAATAATCAGACAACAAAAATGTCTGACGAAAATGTACTGTCCAAATTACTCACTGGTATCAGAAAAGCAAAATCACAGCACAATATAATCAGAAAGTGAATGAAAATAATGACATAGTGACAAGTCTACAGAAGCCTAGAGTGCTATGGAGTAGGCACTGTCTGTGTTTGTCCAATTATCAGACATAGATTCTTTAGATATCAAACAATGGTTGTGTGTGGTGTGTATTTGACTGTGGGGATGTGTGTGTGAAAGAGAGAGATGGAGAGATAGGAAGAGTTCCCTACAAGGGCCTGACTCTGCTCCACCACCTTTGCTTCCCAGATTTTTCCTTGGATCACCGTGCACCCAACTGAGTAATTAATGGGAGATATACAGAATAACTTCTGCCTCTGCAAACCATTATAGATCTTAGTTCAATTATTTGAGACTGTTACACAGTAACAAGCTGTTGTCAGAAAACCTGTGCCATACACCAGAGCTGCAAGCTTGTTGCCTTTTCAAATGTCAAGCACTCTACACTGCAGTAACACACCTATCATTGTCTTGACCTCCTATCTTGTACCTCACCCAAAAATGAATATTCCGACAGAAGTTCAAATTAGATGAAATGGAAAGTTCTATATACAGTTTATTGAGTATATCCAACAAAATATATGGCTTATATACCAACTAAATAAAAAAACTAATATTTTCTTACCAAGATATTAGCATTGCAAATGAACATAATACATTTAAGTAATCAATCTGTTTTCTTCCAAAGCCTAAATGCACAGCAAAGTCATAATAGAGCATTTCTACGTTTCTATCTTTAGACAACCAAACCACCTTCCAGTGGCAAGATTCTAGTAACGAAAATAATACTACCAATCACTGCCACTACCACACGCTAGCATGGTACGGTAAGCTGACTAAGCAACACCACTAAAAGTGAAGCGTCCTACAGCATTAGCCATTCAGCATTTGCGTAAGCTCTGTAAATTCTCAGTAAATAAAAAATTAATAAGCATCCCAGGACTATCACTGCAGTTGAGCTTTGGGCTTATCTTAGGAAGGACAGGACAAAAAACAGGGTGGTTGGGATCCATCACATGACCTAGACTGAGACAAAACAATCACACCTTAAGCAAAATTTAGTCAGCAATACATCTAAACTGTTTGTAGCAGAGGAATCTCACACAAATATGAAGAGTAGAGGCAGAGTCCACATAGAGAGAGATGCAGACTTGTTGACCATTATATAATATTACAATAGCATGCTATTCCAGACTGGAAGGAATAATCAGAGGCGCTTACTATTGCTTCAGATCTACCCAGAGTACATCAGCTATTCAGAAGAAACTTCATTATTTCGGCACCTCAGCTTTTTCATGTTCCCTGAGTCACAATTAGTTTCCGTCTCTCTTGTGATCTTCTTGACTAAAGCTGACTGAGTAAGAAAAACGGTAGTCTTCATAGGAGGTCTAAGTCAAATGTACACTTCAAAGGACTGTATACTGGTTTGCTAAGTAACCATCATATTTCACTCGTGTGAAGAATTAATTTCCTTTAAAAGTTCACATGTCACTTCAAAATCTCGCCTGTGAGTTCTCTTCAAATGTCTCCAAGCATCTAATTGGAGGGGAAAAATCATCCAGATAACCAGGCGTGACACTTCTGTTCAGCGAAACCTCAATTATTAAATATTCCACACACATGAAAACATTTCTGACATCAAATTCGGCTTCTAATAGTTTCAGCAGGCTTCACCATATGTCACGATTTCGAACCGGCATTTGTATCTGTGTGGGATGTCTAGAGTAGGCAAAAGGGAAAATTCGATTTTTCTTTTTCAGATCATTTGCATGCAAATATCCATTAAAGGCACAGAAATATAAGTATGTGAAATGTTTACCCACTTTTAGCATGACCATTACTCTCAACTATATCATGAATAGTGCTAATTTATTATTTTGATTGGGACAACATAATTGGTGTCACGCGATTTGTTATTTTCTGTGAAATGTCTTTGTTTTCATTCCATCTCAAACTATCCAAACTCAAAGGTAATAAACATCTGTTTCTGAAAGGAGAGGGACAGAAAACATTTTCTAATCTGCAGTGCTCCATCATGTTGATGTAAACAAAGCCTGCTCCAGGCTCTCCGTAGCGTGCTAATTTTGGTCGTTATCGCCTTCACGGCACAGAGTGAGATTTCTCACAAGCACTTTATGCCTTTTGTTTTCTGCTTGCCATTAAAAGAACACCACAAGCAGAAAACTGTCAGTGTTTCTTTATTTGTGTTGAATTTTCCATACTGCCCTAGACGTAGTGGGGGGAAAAGCAGTTTGATGTCACTTTTAACTTTTAACATCACAACTGTGGACTTTCCAAAGCTGCTGTGTTGCTTAGGGTACCGTCCTTCCCCCATTTACTGTCTACATTGGATGTCATTTACTGGATGTAGTAAAGCCCAAGGTTCAACTATCAGCCATAATCAGGCAGGAGGGTATGTACGCTTTTTGTTTTTAAATGGCCACTCACGACAGAGTGGATCATCGCCCTTAAGAAAGTGTTCTTCCATTTCCATAGATCTTTCTTATATGCCTCATTAAAGTACATAAATGGAAGGAAATAGTGTCTCGCAAAACATTTTCACATGAAAACACCATTTGAAACGTGTTATACTTTATTATGTGACAGCTACTACTATTATCCATTATAATAAACGTCACTCTGGATGAGTTGACAATATATAAAATAAATCTTTTTTAAACATAAATTTTAAAGAAATTAAAAATTGCCTAAGATGCTGTTTTTTCTTCCTGAAAGTTTTTGGGGTGGGATATACACACCACGCAACTTCCAGTATTTTTACAGATCAGGTGAATTATTCATCTTTTCACATTAAACCAAAGAATCAAATTAATGTGTCAAATTTTGCATTCTTGCATTCATTTAATATTTGAGTTACTCTTTGAATTTTTAAAGGGCTCCCTAAATTAGCAGCGTGCTGTAAAACACACTCATTGGAAAGGTCAGAGAGTTTAGAATTCAGCCTCATGATCGTGCGGCCACTCCAGGCTGGGCTGCACATACATTGCTGGACGGCAATGTATTCTCCAACTCCGTCTCAACCATGAAACAAAAGCTGTTTAACCCGTGATCGGCGGTCAAACAACCTATTCACTGAGTGAAAGTTCAGTCAAGTAGAACTGGTAAATCATTAAAAACAGGCATAACATTTTTCCTGTTGGACGAACACCTCAGTTTCTAACCTTAACCAGTTAACTTTGAAGTGTGTCACCATTGCCTCATGTTCTTTATGCATGTTTACATTAAAAACTTAAGTTTAAATGTGTCAACCATAGAAGTTTAACTTAAAACCTTTTGAGTTTAGTCAGTCTGTGGTGAATTGTTATTCGGTGATCTTTGCCTTTTCCAGTACTGCAGAATAAAACTGATATTCTATAATTTCATTCTTTTGTTTTTTTTTCTCCAGTTTTAAACAAAATATGATGGTTGTATATAGATTGTATAAAAAAACAAAGTCATATTTTTAAACCACAACATTTCTTCCTATATTTGAGAATATCCTGTTGCCTTTATATGTTAAAAATAGACATTCATATTTAACTATTAGCAGTGTGAAACTAGTTTATTTACTGCAGGCTAACAGTCTGATATTTGGAACTATTTGGAAGATCTTTCCGGAAGGTTATTTAGTTGCATATATGTTTGTATTGTAAGTGGGTCAATGAAATAATGACAAAACTAAATAATACGGTCTACGGTCTATAGCAGGTGCTCACTTTTTTTAAAAGATAAAAAGCATATTCTCGATATAACCCTTCAGGAAAGAAAATGCTTCAAAAGAAATTTGTATACAAGTCTTCTGGAACCAAAAAAGGGGGTAGTGGTGTCAAGAGAAAACAAAAAAGAGCTTGTATTTGCTAACAATTGCTTTAAGCTACAAAATCCCCTTGAATCCCCTACGTACCCTCACTGTCAAATTCCCACTCTTTCACTTTTCCCCATCTCCCTCTTAAAGGAAAAAAAAGTCCATCTTTAGGGACTGATCGGTTGTAGCCTGATGCTTAGCAACAACATTCCTGTGCCTTAAGTAGCAGTAAGCCTTTAGCTGAACCCTTTGATGTGGCTGTCAGGGCAGATTTATTTCGTTTTAGCACATTGTCTACTTGTCCAGATGTATAAGGAGATAAAAAGAAGTGCTGTTTACACTTTTTCCAGCTGTAATTAAATTGTGCCCCTGATGAGTTTGGAGGGACAGAGGGTGAGGGAAAGGGGCATCAGCACGGACACTCGGCAGGAACCACTTGTCAAACGAGCTCCTGATGTCGCAGCAAACTTCCTTACCAGGCATCCATCGCCGCAGGAGTTGCGCATTTTGGGGCCGCGCATTTAAACCCCAGAAGAGGCAACTGCAGCTTGACTCTTCGTCCGTGATGATTAATATCCAGTGACAGTCGAGAGCACCTATGGATTTATTGGTGTGAAATAAATAAATAAATGGGATAAAGGGGGGAAAAAAATTTAAGATCACATGAGGTATGTTCCAGCCAGAGAGCCATATTTCATTATGACATTTAACAGAGAAATGATTTTCAGACAGCAGATTCCCAAAGGGGCAAAAGCTTCCATGGCATATTCTCTGTAAAACCCATTATTATAGATTTCTTGTTCTTTAGCTTGTAAATTCTGGGGCATTATCATAAACTGCAGTGATAACTCACAGTATATAAAGACAATAATGATCTGAACACCCAGCATATGCCTTAGGCCCAGCAAATTAAAACAATGCTCAGCTTGATGAGTTGCCTCCCCTGGACACCACGTTAGCGCAGTAAATAGATTACACTACAGCACCCCCATCTGCTCAGAGCAGGGACTGAAGGCAGCTGCAGTGATAATCAGCACCTTCCGAGCCGAGAAGGCTGTGAATGCCAAGTTAATTTAATTAACAAGAAAAAAAGCATCTGTCAGACCATTAACCTGCTGAGGGTCCTGTCTAATGAAGGAAATGTATCTGAATTTTAGGAATAGATAACTGTTTTTAAATCACCTTCAGTCTAAACCAAGCTGAGTATAAAGCAGTGGCCTACTATCTGAAATAAAAACATTGCACAAAATCTAGTGCTAATTTAAATCAAAGTGGTCAATGACTATGCATATATTTTTATTTGGTGCAGAAAATGATCTGCCCATATGGGGAAATAGGCTTTCTGTAAATTTAGTTATTTTTCATGAAGAAAAGATGCACATTAATGGGTTAACCTTAAATGTAAGAGTGTACACATCACTGATACACACCATTCAGGCAAGACAGACAATACATGCAGAAAAATAATTAAGTAAAAGTATGTTTTTTTATATTTGACTTGTAATTGTAATTTAAAAATCTGTATGTATGTGGTTATGTGCGTGTGCATATATATATATATATATATATATATATATATAAAGCTTCTTGTATCTTTATCCTTGCAGTATATTTAATTTTTAATGTTGCGTTGTTTGCTTACAGTGCAATAATACCACTACTTCACAATTTTTAGTGAAGACATTAGTACATATACAGCTATATATATGTGTGTGTGTGTGTGTGTGTGTGGTGGAATCTTCCTAGCGGCATATTTTCCATACTTCTTAATCTGAGCCATTTTATTTCCACATGAAAAGTAAAAACGAAAAAAAAAAAAACATCTCTCTCTCCGTGGAAAGGAAAGGCATACTGAGTGAATACCAATGCAAAGGAGCTTTTTTTTTTTAATACTGTTTGTGAGCTCACCACTCTGAAATGAATCAATTTCTATAGCCTAAAGCAACTCACGGCTTTTGATTATGTTTGTGTAAAATCTTAAGGGCGGTGATCAAAGTGGTGCCTTGTCCACTAGGCCATAACCAAGAAAGCGCTGATAACAGCTGGGATTTACATTTAGTTTTCCTTTAACTTTGTTTCGGAGGGATTCCCATTATCGACAACATCCTCTCTCATCTCAAGGATGGGTCATTGAATGAAGAGAAAAGGAGAAAGGCCAGGGGGAGGAAATGGGGAGGGTCGCGGATTAATCTTCTGAGGAATAAATTGTTTGATCAGCAGACAGAAGGGGATGAAAATCTCTGATGTTGACAGCGGGCGACTTTCTGAGCAGCATGTGATTGACGTCCCCGTCGCTCGGGCAAGGAGAGCAGCGTCCGGTGGTGCGCGGGCCTCCTCCGCCTGTGGGTGGTGGTGTTAATAATGTGGCAACTGGAAAGATTAATTGTAGACAAGCAGCAGGATTACGAGGGGCTTTGTGGGTGCGAAAGGAACATTGGTGGGAAAGGCCTCTGATCTGTCAGGCTGAGCGGAAATTAGTCAAGGCAGAGTGGAGCTGGCTTTCATAATGGCATTTAGGAAATTAAAGCCAAATGCTGAGAAGATATTGAAATAAGTAACAAGGAACGTGCTGACATCCTTAAAATATGATATCCCCAAGTCCAGTTGTGTCTGCACAAAAAGTTAAATTACTGTTTCGTTATATTTTTGAGCTAATTTTGAGGGTTTAACAAAGAAACACACGTCACATTTCTTCTAACAAACATGGTAAAACAAGGTGTCTATTACTTACATCCATCTATCCATCTTCTGAAACCACTTATCCTATTCAGGGTCACGGGGGGTCCGGAGCCTATGCCAGAGTATATGGGCACAAGGCAGGGAACAAACCAGGATGAGGCACCAACCCATCACAGTCTATTACCTATAGCTTTAAATATTTTTAAAATGTACATTATCATGCCTTCTTGTAAAAATAATTTAAAATATAAGTGCAATGTTGGGGAAGTTACTCACAAAAGTAATCCATTACAGACAGAGGCAGAAAGTTCAGGTACAGAAGGTACAAATTCAGACCAAGGTTTTGTTTCAACCAACCAGTTGAGTATAGAGAGTCACAGAGTAACTCAACTGGCTGGTTGCAATCAATTCAGCCCAGATTGGTTGAAATCTTTCTGGGCCTGAACTTTCCACCTTTGTCTGTAATGGGTTCCTTTTGTGAGTAACTTCCCCAACACTGCATAAGTGAAGTCCAACTTCTACCAGCATTCTGAATATCCTCATGCCACACTTTCTGCTCCCCGTCGCATATCTACCAGTTAGTTAAACTAACTAAAGACACAGGGCATCAGATAGGCTACTGAGACAGGAATGTGCTGAGATGTCAAAAATAGCTCTGCGGCTTGGAGGGCAGTGGTTTCTGGCCACCTGTTGGATTGTCAACACATAGCAGCGCATTAGGGGCATCAATCACAACTTCAGCGTGACCTGCCCGTGACCTCTGACCCAGTTATGGTTCAGCGGCAGTGAGGCCCTTCTGAGGCCTCTCTCTTAAACTCGGGGCTGTGGGTAATCACAGCCTTGGCTTAGCTGCCCCCCTCTCCCCCAGCATAATGAATTCTCCACTTGTATATAGAGTGATAAAAGGAACAGCGTTCTCATATAAACCACTCTGTTTTGATAATGTTTATGGCAGCAGCCAATACTACAAAAAAGAAACTGTTTGCTCCCTCTGTTATATATAGACATACAGTACCAGTCAAAAGTTTTGATGTGCCAAGCCGCCTACAAAGGAGAGTGTAGAATGTCGTATCACATGACCTTGGCCAGTTGGCCTAAACACATTAGAAATGGTTTTTGAGGAGTTTGACCAGAGAGTCAAAAAAGCAGCCAATGAGGCCATCTCATGAAACTGGCATACAGGAGACAGTAGGGTCAGCCAGTACCTGGGGCAACTGGGGTTAAGGACCTTGCACAAGGGCCCAATGGTGGGATCACTCTGCCAATCCAGGGATTTGAAGCAGCCACCTTCTGAGTCCCGACCCACAAAGCGCCCCACTCAACAATTTTAAATTTTTTCTTTTGGTCAAATTTGTTATTTTATAAATTATTTTAAAACATAGAGAATACAACAAATAAACTTTTCTATAGTTGGGTGTGTCCAAATTTTTGACTGGTACTGTACATATATAATGTTGTTTGTATAAAAATCGATCATGCCTATATAGGCATAAGATTTATAATTTTTGTCCTTCACTGTACAACCTTTTCCCTTTGCTCTCTACTTCCTATCTCAGCCCTTTTGCAAACTAGTGGCTAAAACTAAAAACTGATTTGACCTTGATATGTGTCATTCTGCATTTATCAGGAGGCTGAAGTCTGCATGGAAATAACACCAAAATAAAATGTGTGGCAGACAAGTGTCTAATTTCATTATTATCTTTTGGTGATTTTTATTCATCTGGTTCATGAAGCTTCATTTGCCCGTCACTAGTATCTGGCAAGTTGGTAAGTTGCAAGGTGGGGCCTCCATGCATCAGACTTGTTTGTCCAGCACATCCCACAGGTGCTCTGTCAGATTGAGATCTGGGGAATTTGGGGGCCAAATCAACACGTTTTCATGTTCCTCAACCATTCCTGAACAATTTCTGCAGTGTGCTAGGCTTATCCTGCTGAAAGAGGCCATTGCCATCAGAGAATACCGTTGCCATGAAGAGTGTACTTGTTCTGCATCAGATTTTAGGTAGGTGGTACATGAACTTCAAGACCCAAGGTTTCCCAGCAGAACATTGCCACCGGCGGCTTGCCTTCTTCCCATAATGCATCCCGGTGCCATCCCTTCCCCAGGAAAATGACGCAGATGCCCCTAGCCGTCCACATGATATAACAGAAAACATGACTCATCATACCAGCCCCAATGCACTCTGTTCTAACACCTTTCTATCATAGCCAGCATTATCTTTTTTTAGAAATTTGTGCTACAGTAGTTCTCCTGTGTGATCAGACCAGACAGGATAGCCTTCACTCACCACGCACATCAAGGTGCCTTGAGCATCCATGACCCCATAGGAAGTTCACCAGTTGGACTTCCTTGGACCACTTTTGGTAGGTATTGGCCTCTGGATACCAGGAACACCCCGATAAGACCTGCTGTTCTAGAGGTGCTCAGACCCAGTCGTCTAGCCATCACAATTTGGCCCTTGTCAGTCACTCAGATCTTTATACTTGCCCATTTTTCCTGCTTCCAACACATCAACTTCAAGAACTGATTGTTCATTTGCCTAATTTATGATGGCACCCTTGACATGTGCCACTGTGACAAGATAATCAATGCTAGGTTGCACTTAGCCGCACCTTCAAAATGTCTTTATAATGTATTCGTAAGACATTCAGTGCACCTTCATTAAGTATTCATAAGCTGCACGTAAGTATACCTCAACATCATAAAATACCTTAACAGCGTTATTACACATTAATAACAAACTTTATATGATAATAGTATAATCATATGATGTTTGTTATTGAAGTTGATAAAGCTGTTTAGGTATGTTAGGATGTTATGGTATATTTACGGTACATGTTGCTTATGAATGTTCTATGAATGCATTATGAAGGTGCACTGAATGTTCTATAAATGTATTATAAAGGCTTTATGAAGGTGTAGTTAATGTAAATTGTTACCCAATGATATTCATTTCACCTGTCAGTGGTTTTAATGTCATGGTTGCTCGGTGTACAGTAGCTGTGTTTTGTAAACATTTACTTTGTCAGTATAAGAATGTACTGCATCAGTATTAAAATATACTGAAGAATTTCATTGTGCCATATGCTGAAGATCATAAGTTGTAATAACTTTTTTGTGGTTTGTCATTTTTTTAAGCTTTCATTTACTTGCACTTTTTATCCAGTTAGGTAACATAATTTGAAAAAAACATCTTTGCTATAATACTTGTCAGTCTAAGAAATTTATTTTGTCAACATATAGAGTTTTTTAGCCAAATGTTACCTTACGTTGTCACATGAATCAAAATGCTTTAAGATCTGAATAAGATTTGCTTCTCCACCTTCTAGTCCAATAATTTTCACACAATTTAAAAATTAAAAGCAGTCCTTGGTATGCTTTAATCCAATTTGTGCTTGGAAATGTAATATGGCAACTCTATGAAGACTAAATCTTAGTTGATTCAATCTTCACATTTTTCCTCATGTGGGATAATGTGTACATTCTTGGTAGTTTTACCAAATGGGTAGATTGAATTAAGATTAAGCTGTGGTTAAACTGATTAGGTCACCCTTGACAATGTTTATAGGCACAGCTCCTGATTAACTTTAAGAGTTATTTGGTGTATCGATGATGCCATGCACAGGACTTGTGACTTCTGGGAGTCGTTGGATGTTTGACACTTCGGCACTGAAGATAAAACTGGTTAGAAGACGCTGATGTTAGATGGGTAATACTGCCATCTAACAACATGACTGGCAGCCATGACGTCGGCCTAGCCTCTGCTGCAGGCTGGACCATTAGCTTGTGAGTCAGTAGCCTGGTAAGTTTCAGGCAAGCTTTGAATGTGGCAAGATGGCAAAGACCACATTTAATGCTTAAATCAAAAGTCTTTACTGTGATACGATAAAGACAAACAGCAGCTGTTGATGTACATCAAAAATGTAGTTTTAACAATTTTGCAGCATTCGTTTTAACTACAGTTATGTAGGATGTTAAGGACAGTCATTTTTTGATATATCTGTAGTGTTCTGTAAGATTAATTCTTAACTGAGCATCCATCTGTCACTTAATCTCTTATTCCGTTCCGGGTCATGGGGGGAGGGGGGGAAGGGGCTGAAACATGGACCATTTCAGCAACAAAGCTTAAATCCTTCAAGTCAAATCCTTGACAGTTCCCAGTAAGAACCTAAACATCCACTCTGTTCAGTTGTAACCCCAATCCATGTTACAGTGCTGTTAAATTAATATTCTTCTAATGGTTCCTAGTTTGGTGCTGAAACTTAAATTGACTACATGGTACAGCATTTGAGCAAATTCTGGCTGTTGTTATTCAGCAGGCACCTTTCCTATATCCTAGAAATCCCCTTGATTGAATCTGTTTAACTCTTTTTTTTAGTGCTTTGTGGTGTGATGAAAACTGGGAGATTTGTAAGACTTCTAAAACAGAGATTTCATAGTCTTTTGTGTTACAGGGATAGACTAATTGCCAACAAGTCATTTAAAACACCCCCTTACAGCAATTTTATATATAAATTCAGCATTTAAGTACTTTTATTATTTAAGAACTTTTTTTTAATTCTTTTACTTTTTTCAAATTTTCACCTCTCATTCCTCTGAGGATTATCTATCCCAGCATGAATATTCATTGACTGGGTCTTGAGTGACAGTTGCTACGAAACATATTACACTCATGTTTTGTGGCGCAAAGCAGCACATTTACATTCGCGTTCATTTATTCAGTGGACAAAGTGACATGCAAGTCAGGCACATAATACATCATGAGCTGTACTAGTACAGTAGCGTTAAGCAAGATGTTTCAGAAAAAAACGGGCTTGAAATGCGTGTGGGATTTGTTTGTGGAGGGCGATGCTTCTCATTATCTTAAAGAGTATGCGATAACCCCTTGTCCTTAATCTGTCATATAATGTTCTACAATTTACCTCTTGTTCTACTTAATCACAAATCCAAAAAATATTTTAAAATATTTTTTTGCTTGCACTGCGAAATTCCCAGAGTACCTGCAAAGAAGTGTAGAAAAAAATTAACAAAAAAAAGCTTTAATTTTAGCATCCGTTTCACCATGTTTTTTCTGTGTTTCAAATGGCTTTGAGAACCATACAGAGGTTATCACCAGTTCAGTGCTTTCTGGATTACTAATAATATTCCATGCTTTTAACAGTCAACTTTGCTTTATGACCTGAAACTGCGACACTGGTAATAACAGACTTGTGTGGTTTGTACTGATGGATGAATCTGCATCTTTCGATGTGTTTTTCACACAGTAACCCATGGATTCACGGATGTCAACAACCAAACATTAAAAATTACATGCCGCCAAAAACACACCCGAAAGGAACCCGCAACCTGTGTACTGCCGTGGTCACAGCAAAACATACCTATCTGCTGAATGTGCTTCCTCCAGTATGTTCAGGGAACGACACGGCCCTTCTTAAAAAATCACTGCTGCTCCATGCAACAGCTTCTTAAATATATCCGCATGTGCATTTTGGCCTTATTGTTAAGCATTGTTTTTTGCCTGTTATGTTTGCATTCTTTAAACCCCCCAAAATGTAATATTTAGACTATATAATATGGGAACGATATAAGTATACTTTAAGAGAACCAAGCTGATTTTGAGCTGTCAGCTGTTTGAGATAACCGGGCTGACTTTCGACCATGATACGTTACACAAGAGCAAAACAAACAGCAAATCTACAACACACACTCGCTGCTGGAAATGTTAAAGTGACCTGTGTGTGTCATGCATCATGACACAGCTGAGGGTTTCTATGCAAACAGCGAAGTCGGTCTGTGTGCAGTCTGTGTGCGTGTGTATATAGTGTGCATGTGTGTGTTTGTGTGTCAGTGCAACATCAAGGGTAGATGTGTTTCATAAAAAAAAAAAAACCTCAACTGCAGCTTTTATGTGGAAGAAGAGACCGAACAGCCGAGCGATTTGTCAGAGGTAATACTGGCTGCACAGTCCATTAACAGGTATACGAAACTGACGTGAAATATTTTTCTCTGTGCTAGATTACAGTTGTGTGTCATTCCGCCGTTTGTTATTTTTACGATGTCATGTAGCAACATCAGATAATGCAGCCATTCCCATTGTTCTTGCTTCCTTTCATTTCTCAGCTTTTACTACTGCCCTCAGCCCCTCCCTCACTGTTGTGAACTTATGAGTGTTAAACTGGGCGGGTGTCTGTATCAATAGACTCACGGCTACGTGTTTACGTTATATTTTAAGGTTAATTTTACCGTCACTTCATATGGACTTTCGAGAGAGAAAACAAAAATATACATGCCAGCATTCTTTTTGACTTGAAATATATATTTAAATATGAACTCCTCCATCTAATACATCTGAACTTTTGAAGCATTTTAGCGTGTTTCTGTATACATATATAGAAAATAATGGTTACTAGAACATCTGTTAGCTGATTAAAAATGTATAACAAAATGGTGTTATTAAAATGTGTTTATGTCTGATTTTTTTAACTGTGATTGCAAAGATACTTGCACTAATCCCCCCCCCACACACACACACACACACACACACACACACACACACACACACACCGCTGGTATACTTATAAACTGCGGACTATGCAGGCTGCTATTAGCTCCATCCCTGACTGCAAGCTGTCCGATATTGAGTGGTGCTTTCCCGATACGCCCGCGACTGCTGTCACCTGCCCGGGGCCCAGGAGCCAAGGTGCCAATGGTAATTACAGGAACAAGGTCGTCCCTGGAGGAAGAGCTTCTGGCAGCGGCAGCGGCGGGGCCGCGCGGGGGAAGCGTGCTGCAGGAAGCGCCGCGGTCCGGGGAGCCAGAGGTCCTGATTGGACGAGCGGGGAGCAGACAGGGGGCAGGGCGCGCCGCAGAGGGGAGGCCGTGCAGCAGAACGAGCACTGACACAAAGACTAGTGCGGAGCATGGCCGCGGGAACCAAAGCTGCTGTCGTCTCCGTTTTTAAGCCCCTGATCTTGTTACTTGAATGCGTTTTCTTAAAGCAGACACCCCCAGGTGCCATCACGAGCTCGACGCAGTCTACCTGCGAAGCCCCCAAACGCTGCAGACTGCACTAATCCATGGCTTATAATATTCAAGGCCGCCCCCCCCCCCCCCCCACACAAATTTAGATGCTCTCACAATGCCCACCTCTCCAGTATATATTATAATTGCGGATTTTGTCCTCTCCAAATGCTGACTCCACGACTTACATTCTTGCAATAAATGTTTTATTTCTGTGTGTTTTATCTTTTTTAATGATTATAAATTAGTTTAGTTTAATTTATTTGGCATTAAAATTAGAGCAAAAAAGTTAATATTAAAAAAAACGCACAGGAAACGATTAAATTATGATTAGAAACACAAGCATCCTACGAGTAAAAACAGACACTACAGAAATAAAATTGAATAGATCCCTTATTGCCTAAAACAGTGGGGTTTTTGTAGAGCTGGTTATCTTCTGGCGGCGTTTTTGGTTATTGCTTGTGATAGGCATGTTTTACGGTGGCTGAGCCACCTCTAACTGTGGCGACACAACAAAAAAAAGCGTTGTTTTTAAGTGCTTCTATAAACCGAACAACGAGTATGAGAAGCCATTGGCAAAGGTGAACATTTCTCTTGCTAGAGCCAAGCTGTCTTTTAATAATATTATCGCCGAGCAGTTTCCAGCAATGCTGTACATATGTATCTTTAATGGCACCACAACTGCTATTGTAGCCCCTGGAGGAAGAGGGCCTTCAAAGCGAGATCTCGGCGGCGTACCCCTGGGGGGGCTTCTAACAATTTCTCGCAGTTTGCTTTTATTACCATGTGGCTGATTTGCACCAAACTGCATACTTCTAAACAGTAAACTATTTACAAGGGTTAGGGAAACAAATAAACAAACATCTGGAATCATTCAGAGCACGGAATTAAAATGTGAGCTTTTTGCCAAAAAGGAAAAAATCATGAAAAATGGGCTGTCAGGCTGCCTTGCTGCAGCCAGATGACAAAGCGGTGGGGGCCAAGCATTGACTTTTACTGCACAGTGGAATTTGCTGATATTCACACCTGCTGCTGCTTTCTGTAGTTCCATTAATATACATCTGGAGCTCTCTTGTTCAGCTTGCAAACTTGGGGTTGCTACAATGTTTGCATTATCGAATGATACCTTCCATAAAAAATGTCTGGGCCTTAAAGCCTATCAGTGAAATACACCTAATAACTGATGTACCTTTATTGAAATGTTAAGTGAAAATACAAGTCTATCTATCTATTTATCTATCTATAAAGAACATATCAGAATGTAGCGTGCAAAGGTAGTTCAATATGAAGCAGCATTAGTGAATTTTTACTTACTCTTAAATTTTATTATGTCTATTTAAATTAAGAAAGTTTTTTTTTCCCTCCTATTACTACTTCCTCCCACCAGGAATTGTATGTTTATTCATTAAAAAAATTAATCTGATAATGTTCTGTCTGATAGTGTTCTGTGATAGTAAGTTTGTAAATACATTTTTGTAATGAAATTTTAAAAAGTGAGGGTTAATGCTAGGATTTAAAAAGCACATATGATCTGCAGGATTTTTTTTATCCTTTCATCTGAACTGTTTGTACCAGTGAAATGTCTTCCGAAATAAAATATCATTTACAGACAAAGTCGAAGCTTGCAAAGGTTCCAGATAAATTTATGGTCGGGATCGGAAAAATTTGAGCCCGACTCGTTTTTGTGTGTTTATGTTTTTCAGAAGCTGTTCCTCCAGGGGAAAAGGAAAAATCACCCTCGGCTCTTTTCTCCGCACCAAACCTTTCGCTGATTTTGCCCGGTTTCTCCGAAAAGCAACATAAATAAACCATGAAATCGGTGGCTGAAAGGGGTTGCGAGTCCAGTGCAACCGTATAAGCTGGCTACAGAGGAAATTAATCAAATTTGTGATACAAATAAAGTGTACTTTCTTGAATATGGGTTCCTAATTTTGCTGAGAATATGTCAGGAAAATGATTCTTAACCTGATATTCCTAGTTCAACTTAACATCATCATCTGTATGTATTCTGCATGTGACATTTTCCAGTTGTTTGCCTACCTATAAATGGATGTCATATTTGTACTTAACAGCACACTATAACACCGAGCCACTTATATAGTGGGTAAGCGCCTAATGTGTAAGCCTGTTGTAATCATTGTGGATATCGGTGATAGTTTCCCTGGCTGTTTTTGCAGAGATTGTCTGTGGAGCGTTATATGGTATTTTGCTTCACACCTCTTCTCAGCTCCACTGCACCTTCACACCTGACTACTTTTGCTGGAGTAACAGTGTGCTAAGCAATGCCTTGGAATTACCACTCTCTCGCTCCACAAAATGGCAAGAGTACTGAATGTTTGACGCTGAAATGAAACACTGGAAAATCAGGGGAAAACGAGAGATGACTTTAGAATATATAAATACATTTCATTTATAAATAAACAGACCATTGCGGGGGTCAATGCTAAGCCCAGACCCCCAGACCAAATGTCTTTGAGATTAATTGGAATGTCCAATTAGGTAAAAAGCTAAAACAGTCCTCTTTATAAACAGAGGCATTCGTTAAGGCCAGGAGTGGGCCAACATGCATTAAACAGAGGTGAGTTACTGAAGAGCTTTTTTTGTTTCTATAGTGAAGATATAACTATCGAACAGATGTTTTAAATAATCAATAATAGCTATTGTGTTTTAGATATTTTTGTGTGGGAAAGGTATGTTTCCTTATTGTTGTTTGCTGAGGAAAAATAATGCTTATTCTCACTGGATTATCCAGGAGAATGTTTCCAGGAATGTTTTGGCCCAAGGACATGGATATCCATTGAGTGGAATATGGAGATTAATGAGGAGGGAGAGCAGCTGTTTCTCACACTGCATCTACGCACCGGAATGTGCTTTTCCTCGCACAAGGGGTCAAAAATGTGACCCTTTATGAAGAGAAGCAGTATTAAGGACACTGGAAGGCTCTGTCGATTTGTCTGAGAACGAGACAGATTCTAATTAAATTAGCTTAATTTCTTAGACCACTGGAATAGCTAAAAAAATCCATTTTCATGTCTCAACCACTTTAACGTTAAGCTTATTGGATGGAAAATAGTTCTCAAATACGATGGGTCCTCCTTGAATTTTTAACCACGGACTTCCTTAACTACTAGCAGCATTAAAAATTCAGTGAAACATGCTGAACGTAAAAATAACAAAACATACAAAAAGCATAGTCTTATCAAGTACTTCCACTCAAATATTATTCCAAATGCCCTCCTTAAGAGTATAATTATCATACATGTAACCTTTTTTGGCTAATGTATGCCACAAAAGCAGACTAAATCAAAAGAAATTAAATATTAAATTCAAATGGGAAAGTGACATAAAGCTTTCTCACAAAAGCACTTAAAGTACTGTCATTTAACATAAATGGAACACGTACTTTTAATAGAAAAAAAACTAACAATCAGTAAAATAAAAGTAATCAGTTTTTTTAAATAACCATAATGCAAGTGAATTCTGCTTTGCTCATTACAATGAATGAAACAAATGCATTCAGACAACGGAGAACGAATTGAGTTTTGTTGAGCAGCCCCAACCAATTTTAGGGGCAGGAACATTCTGACAATTTTTGGAACTTGGTTTGATTCCTGGGACTCCCAGCTGGAAAGCATACCCCGTGCTCATGTTCTAGCCTATGAAAATGATTGCTAATGGACTGGAACTATAATTCATGGACAAGTAAGATTTGTTGCTTCAGTTTTGTTAAGCTGGGATGCTGTCTAGTGTTTCCAGTAACTTTCTAGTTTTGCCAAGACCTCATGCAGGTCCGCATAATTTATTTATTTATTTATTTATTTTATTTTTAAAGTCTAAGGCACTTATGAGTGAGATTTATTATGGGTCAGGCAGACAGATGGTTTTGGTATCTTTTACAGTGGTCTCAATGTTAGGTCTTCAGAGGTTCCACTGTCTGCATGGTTAGAAACAAATGGCTGACTCTTGTCTGAGATTTATTTCTCAAGCCCTTAAAATGTCGTCATTTTCATTTCCTGGCAGATGTTAAGCAACATGTAATGCTGAAGCAAGAAAAAAGAAGTACCACAAATAATTGCAGAATGATAATTTTAATGTGGTTTGCTTGTTGGAAATGTTTTTTCATGCAGCTCAGGGGTCATCAGGTATTAAAGACATAAGACCCAAAATTCTATGCTTGCACTGCAATGAAGAAATGTGGTATAAGCAGACCTTCATATTATCTTTTTAAACTTGCACATGTTTATACGATGTTGGTGTGTCCGCATGCTGTTTTGGAAAGATGTGCTTAGTGCAAAATTTAATATGTTGCATTTGGCTTGGAGTCCAAAGGTATCATACTTGGGCCCAGGGCAAGGTTGTTAATCCCCAATTAGGAGGTCAGAAACAAGGAAATGGAAATGTCGGACCAAGGTGCAGTTCTTTGAAAAGTAGATGTAAGACCAGAGGTTTCTTGGGGCTACTTAACTTGCCAGAATAAAGGGTTCCCATTGCCAGCTGTTTGATATCAAGATTAACTTATGACCACATTGGCCAAATGCTGGGATCAACAGTCCAACAGCAGTGCATTGGATCTGAGTGCTTAGCATAATGGGAAACAGACTGTTCACCGAGTGCGTGGCAAATAGCACCATTTTTTGCAGTTAACTCACTAACAACAGGGCAAATGTACCCCTCAGCTGGTTTGGTATCAGACATACAAAGTACTTTATATTGTTTAGTAGGTGTGTTTCATATTTTAGCAGAATTCATGACACATTTTGAAGGTCAAGAAAGAATAAGATCTGAATATATAATATGCATTTGTATGTACATATAGATGGACTGCTAGTCACTTTTGTTAGAATATCTAGCTTGTACCCATTATCCATATAACAATCAACAACAAAACTTTGCTACCATCAGATGTGCCATCAAAGCTTTCTGTAAACACGGTGCTCCATAAAAGCACACCCGACTCTCATCTTCCCCCATTTTATCGTCCATGTCCCATGCCCATATTAAATTTTCTTTTTAAAGCCACAGCGGTTTTTCTGAGGATTTCAACAACCACATAAAGTTCCTTTGTGAATACATTACGCATCTTATTTCAAATGATAGTTATTTTGATACAATAAATGAATCTTAAGGACAAGTGTGTGTTGGGATTTTAGAAATAATGGCTGTAAATGGTATTAAAATAAAAAAAAAAAATCAATGCTTTGCAATAAATGCTGAATTCTATGTGTCTAAGACATCAGAATCATACACAACATTGAAAGTGGTTTTTATGTAACGTTCGTGTTACGCAAAATCCACACATGGCACCTAAGGTGGCTTTGCACATCAGAAATACACAACTGCGATATTAATCACTACACATATTATGAGTGTTTAACTGCCTTAGATGAAAGGTGTGTTAAATACATTAAAGCGATGTGACTGTGCACATCTGCCAGATTCATAAATGGTGGTATCAATCAAGTCGGGATAAACGAGATGCCATTTTCCATGAGTCAGATTTTATTTATTATAGTGCATTTTCACAAGCAAGCTGTCGCGAAGCACTTTGAGGTTAAATTTACGGAGATCAGACACCTGAAACACCAAAGAACTTTGGTTCCAGTATCTTTGATATTTTCCTGAATGTGTGATTTGCATACACTGTATTTAATTTTGGTAATACCCCCTGTGAATGCCAAATGCTGTAAGTGACATAACACTCCTCAGAATATGCATTCTATTATTAATTCAGCATAAGCATTGGGATAAATGTGTGATCGTGTTTTTTAGCAATCGTTATATTGTATTAATATATGACCTTCATACTTATCCTTTACAGCATATCCAGTACAGGGTTGCAGGTAGCTGGGATCCAAGCCCAGGATATTCAAGGTCATCATGCAAGGAATATCCTATCAGTCCAGTGTAAAACACGCCCTGGCTACGTCAAAGCAGTTAAGCCGTTTGACTTGTGGTCCTGTCAAGCTGGTCTCTGTTTTAATGCCCCGTGGGTCACACTGCCGCCGCAGTGCTGAGGGTTCGCGCCAGCTTGGAAACTGACAGGTTTCACATTTCAAGCGGCGCACAAGCATCTGACATGTACCTATGTGCCTCTAAGTGTCAAACTCCCAGTTATGGCATCTGCAAAGTAGCAGGTCACTTTGCTAAATAGAATTTCTGATTAGGTCGATACCTGCTTGTCCATGTTACCATGCATAGAAGGTACATTTTAGTACTTGTTTCTTGGTGTAAAAAAAAAATGTTCGATTTCATTTTTTTTCTTGAAATACATTTGAATTAACAAAGCTATTCAGCCGTATATAAATAAATTTTAGCTGGGGTAATTACCCTACAGGTGTGTATGTATTTTTGTCATGAACAATGCACTCCATCTGTTGTTAATACTATTATTTTCACATCAAAGTATACATTTATAACGTACATTTTGTTTTTAATTCTTTGACAATTAGCACTATAAATAAATACAAAACGTAATGTATGGCATTTATTTAGGGTTAAAGTATTGGGCAAAAACAAATGACTTCCACTCAAGAGTTGTAAGCTCTGCCATTTTTAAAAAAAAAAACAATTCTCAAATTCTCACTTGTATCGAAAACCAATCTTGAAGCATCAGCACCACATTTGATTTCGCATAGGGTACGACGCAGCCGCGGGTGAGACCTATCCTTGAAACCACACAAACAGCAGTTTGAACAATGTTAGGGGTCAGTCAGACATACAGCCGCAGTTAGATGTGTGACTGAACCACAAGATGGGCGTGAATGTCTGAGTACCTTTGCAATATATGTTGTAATTTATACAGTTACACGTTCTCTGTGAAATAATGTTTGATGTCACTGAAGTATCATTTTATTCTAGCTGCTGCAATCTCTGTTCACCATCCAATGCACATTTTATACTAATGATCATAACAATTTAACAAGATAATGTTATGTTTTCCAGCATACAATATATAAAAAATATACTTCTTTTAACATGTTTAACATTTTATCTCCAATATGATGTAGAATATATAAATATGGCATAAATATAAAATCCGTATCAGGGAACATTTTAATGCAATGGTTTACTACATGTTTAAATTATATTCTGTATCATTTTGAACAGGAAAATTGAGAATTCATGAGCAGCATGTAAGTAAACCATAACATCCTATGTTATCTAAACAGCTTTCATTAAAAGCAAACATGATTATACGACTATAATGTTTGTTATTTATTTATATATATATTAAGGCTAATAAAATATGTTAGAATGTTACAGTACACTTACATGCAGCTTATGAATGTTCTATGAATGCATTATGAAGGTGCACTGAATGATCTATGAATGCATTATGAAGGTGTATTCATGTCTTAAATATGTCCTAAACATGTGATACATAACCACAGAAACATGTGCACAACCAAATGTAGCATGAAAATTGCAAAAGGCGTGATGATGTGGAATTATATTCTCTTTCAGAGTATGGAATACCACAGATAAAGCTGTTATGAATCTCATGGGAAAAAGACTCTCTCACCATTTGACACCATTAAGCTCAAGCAAGCTGATGACCCCTGGGAGCTGATGAATGCTATCCCACTTCCAGTCCTGGAGATCAACCATTAGGTGTAGAGTTGAGATTATCGTGCAATTGGTGTATCCGTGGGGAATCATGGCCAGATAAAATAAGGCATTGTGATGAAAATGAATGGAACACAGATGTCCTGTGGTATGGTTTTGTTTTTGGTCCAGAAGTAAATGAATGAAAGTGGGTTTGCACATGGTGACCCGACTGTGCCGTTATCAGCCAGCCCCAGCGCTGTGAGTGGCATTAGGGCATCACTGTCTACAATGAATTTATCTTTAATGTCTGCTCAATGTTCTTCGAAAGACATTAAATAGAATTACACCAGGTAGTGCCGTAAAATTATAATTCTGCCGCTGTAACTCTGGCCTTTTATCAAAACAGACGAAACAGGCACCATGGTGATGCACCATGCATTTTTGTTGTTGTTGTTGTTAATATTGCTATTATCAACATACACCAGAACTGATGACGTTATGATGACCTTGGGGGAGGAGACAGGAGAATGACTCAGGACACTCAGCTGGGATCACTAGCTAAATCTGACATTTAGGCTGTTCAAGTCACCGCGCAGAGAAAATGGATACCCAGTGAACTTTAAATTTGATCAGCTTATATTTATTTATTTATTCTCCAGTTTCCTAGTGTTTAAGGAACAAATGTAGAACACCAAACTGAGAAACACAGACGCTAAATGTGTCTGTTTGCATTAATATTCTCTAAGGATACCAAACGATGACACCATGTTAACTGTGAATAAATGTATATATTTTTTCTATTCCCTTAAAATACTCCTCATTGATATTTGCTGGTTTCTCCTTCTGCCTCCTCCACACCTCTGCTGGGGCTTAGTCACGCAGCCAAGCACATAATATGCTCTGAGCTCTGTATCATGTACAATTATAATTAGCTTTGTCAGGTCTGAGCCCTACAACCCTCATGCAGATAATATGATAATATGTCTTCATAACCAAGTGACCTTACATGCACAATATTTCTCCCCTTATGAAGATTGGGTGTCAATAAAATAATTGAGTCTCAGAGGCCGTGACAAGGGAAGATTTAGATGATTGGACACTCAGGGCAGTGATATATGACTGTTATTATTCTACCTGTCAGAATGTGCACACAGCGGCGGATGGTCAGGCGATGCTGTGTTTTATGAGGAACGGCTGATTGTTAATCAAGCTTTCATTCCCCTCCAGCTGCGTGTGGAAGGGACACTTTTTATTAATGCTGTATGGATTAAAAAAAAATGTAGGAGACAAAGTAAAGCGATCCATTTGGGACTGTGGTAGATGCCAACATTCCAGGATCACCTCAGCCGTACTTCTCCTCCAGTTTGCCAGTGGCTTTCTGCCATTCGTTTTAATTTCCCCAGACTTCACTCACTGCACTGCATAATCTGTACTCCCAGGTTTCAATCAGAGCACTATTCCCTGACGTCTTCCACAATGCAACGACAGTGATTAGTATATTAATGAAATCGTTGACAAACATTCTAACAGCAGTAGCTAAGAGCTATCTGTTTTGTCGATAAAGTAACGGCAGACCTCCTATGAAGCTTTTTCCAAGCACATTCATCCAAATTCCTATGTCTCTTTCACACATTTATTGCAAGGGCCCAAGCATTTCACCACAACAAGCTGTGTTTATCTGTGTTTCTTGAGACCCTCAACAGCACTTAGTTGTAAACTTAGTTTATTACATTACTTCTCCACAAACCACTGAAGTCTGACCCTAAGTGGGTAGAACAAATACATGTGAATACAAGCTGATGGTATCATAGCAGAGCAAGTTAGCTCAACTGGATTAATGGTCCACATTTCCATTAAGCGATCAAGATTCTAGGGCAAAAACCGGGCCAGTGACCAATCAGTTTCACTTACAGGCAGGATTTAGAGTTGAGAATGGCTTTCACCAATAGAAATGAAGCCTGTATGACATATGATAATAAGCTAAGGAATATGAATCTAATATAACAGAAGGCAAAATGGTAAACCTGGGACATACCAATAGCACTGAAGATTGTTTAGTTTTATATTGTGTATTTGTATTAATTTACAAATAGCCCTTTCAGCCAATATTATTGCACTAATGATTAAGATGGTATACTCCTGGGTGGATTAAGAAATCATGGGCTCCCAGGCAGGAACCTTTCAAAGCCCCCCTAGCTAATTGAAAACTGGTGTAGTATCTAAGACAGCCCTGGGCCTTATTAAATAACGAGCACTGGTTTAGCTACGGGATGACTTAAACTGAAAATGGCCTCGGACCACCTTCACAAAAGTGAAGGACATTGCTTGGAGCCTCCCTAAGGCCTGGGGTCCCTGTGTCTGGGCCCAGTGGGCACTAATCACCATGGTTACTACGAATTATAATCAGAGGTGGAAGGTTCAGGTCTAGAAAGTAAAAATCCAGAATAAGATTTTGTTTCAACAAACCAGTTTAGTATAAAGAGTGACATTCACAGAATACTCAACTGGTTAGTTAGAACAGTGCCTTAAACAACTGCTATGTTTTTTATAAGTATCTTTTTAATATTTTATTAAACCAAAAGTTACTGAAGTTCCAGATGTTTCTAATTAATCACTGTATTATTGCCATATTGTTTGCTTTTTCCTTCTCCAGGCACTTATTTCTGAATAAAGTAGACTTTGTTCAAAGATTGATTACGGAAAGTATGGTGCATCACCAGCATATTTGAAATATGTGATGCTTAAAGCCAGGAAAGTTATGTGTTCTTGAACTCAGATTTAGTTCCAAAACTAAATCCTGCCTAAAGTAGCCCCTACAAACTTATTTTCCACATGGATGCCTACCAAAGCATATCAGCTTGTCTGGCAGTGTTATTTTCTGAAATGCAACACAACTGAACTGATAGCACGTTAGACACCAAATCAGCCCATGTAACGATGCTTTATTTTTGCCCTACTATATCAGCCTATGGGTGCATGTAACGCTTGTCTGAGTAACACAACTTGTAGTTATCATCAGATGTCCCTCAAATGACTTATTAATTGCATATAATTATTCCCATATTCATAATCCAACGTATAACTCCGACAGGCTGACCATTTAAGAGATTAGAATTATTCATTTTTGCGATGAATGCCTTTTTAAAATTCTGCAGCTGCATGGTAGCGAATCCTCACCAGTGCTTTACAAGGTGTCAAAAAAAAAGCTATTTGAAATGGGATACTATAATATGTCAAATATTTTAAGCTACCATAAGCAAAACATACAATCAGGCAATGAGATCCAGCAAAATAAGATGGTAAACCCAAGGTCTGACAAGAAATGTTGCAGGTTAATGCTGGAAAAAAAAGAGAAACTAATGGCAAAGCTTATCTTACTATGTCCTTTCAGATTAAGGGGGAAGATTGATGTCTTCCAGTCAAATGATGCACTCATCTGAGTGATCTCACACTTCTATCATTGTGACACCGGGCTCCCAGCTAACACTTATTGGTGTTGATGGGCACACTCCGCGTGGTGAACCGAGCGCGGTTGTTTTCATCCCTTGTTCTTTTATTTCCACCCCCTTTCCCTGTTTTCTGTCACAGTGTCATGTCGAATCACCGTTTGGGAGCAGAAACCGGACCCTCGGGTACTAAGGTATCAGGCGTGAGGAGCCACAAGGAAATGAATATAATAATAAGGGCCAGAGACTAGCACAGACCACTTATCAGGCTAGGTAATAAGTGTTGTTGGGAGGGTTCGGCTAGGAGAGAAGCTAGACAGATGTCCCACAGTTAGGAAGGTACACGGTGCCCTGTCTGGGGGTATGGTTACAGGCAGGGTTGGCAGATTAGTATTGATATCTGTCACTTTGGAACCCGTCAAGCCGCTTATCTGAGAAGGTGTTAAGGACAGAAGATAATTGGCGATGTGCTTGAATCAAACGTCCTCTTTGTTAGCTTCAACTTAGCTGACTGTCTCGGGCCTTTGCGTGGAATTCAGCGGATTGGATAAGTAGAGTCATCTTTTTTAAAATTAGATGTGCTCCGTGAGGTTTTATATGACAGTAATTTAAACCTGTTAGCCCCCCATTTGGTGCGAATCCTGCTCCCTTTTTATCCTGGCTGCTGTTCTTGTGGGAGAAAATTATTAGCCAATAAATATGTATTGTAAACATAGTCTTAGGTCTGAAGACACATACTGTAGACATTCTACATTATATGTAGAGATAGAAACAGCCATTTGCCCTTTAAAATGCTACAATCTTGTGCACAAATTGATATTTTTTGCCTTTAATGAACTCAATAGCACTGCACCTCCACTCTCCCAGCTTAAAGAGGCTCGTTATAGACTTCTATATTTTGCCCTATAAATTGAATAAGTATTATTTTGAAGACATGGTTTCCTGTTTCTGAGCTGTTTGTTTGTCACAGTCACCATTTTCACATATTACACCATGACACAACATCATGTACAGTTAATTGGTGCAAACAAGCATGTAAAATGCTAATGAATGCAACACACTGTCCACGTAAAGTGTTGCTAGATAAAACATGCCGTTCAAGCACCTTTTCTAAGTGTCCGTTGTCTGGGTTTCTATTACAGTAATTGCACTTATTCTTTGCTACAATTGTCTTCTACTGGTTAAAAAAGTACATACTATACTGAAAAACTTCAAGATTGACTCAATTACAGTTATTATTCATTAATGTTGCTTCTTTACAGTTTAAGAAAAGCATTTGTCGGCTTCAGGAAGGCTCTTTGGCACACCACAAGAAAGTATGTGCACAAAATGTAGACATTTTGTGAGACACAGGAATTCTATGTATGTGGATTTAAGTTGTTTTATGTGATATATTATGAAGTTTCTGAATTCATTTCACAGGTTATGATATCATTATTCAGTCAGACTGGGGTAATGTATCATTGTTTCTCACAGGAATCTCCTGCTCAGATGGCTGATGCCTAATCAGCTTCGCATCTAATTTTCTTTTAATAAATACTCTTATAATGTGTCCCATTTCCATAATGACTTTATATTCACACCAAAGTCATTTTACCAAAGCACTGTTAAGTTTTAATTTATATCCAATTAGTACAAACTGTAATAGTGTCTTACTGGCATACTATAGTTTCTCTGTTTAGTGGAAAGATTATTAATGAATTTTGCATGGTAATACATCATAGTATTGCTTTATCTTTGATTTCGAAGTCAAGTCACTCTAATCAAAGATGAGGAAGTAATTTTCTTCAGTTTAGTACAAGGCTTCTACTGTTTAAATCTTTTATGAATATCTAAGCGTCTCAGGGAAACTTCAAGATAAAGTCAATTAAGTAGGCCATTATTGAAATCCGTGAACCCTGCAATTTCCACATTTTTAAGAGATGAAAAACTTAACTGAACTGTTCATTTTAATAAAAAATATGCATAATGAGTAATGAAATATATTAGCCCAAAAAATCAAAAAACCTAATTGTTACTCATAATTTTGATGTCAAGGGATTTTTTTTTTTCTCACGCTGGATTGTGTTTTTTATTATTTGAATTATTTGGATTGTGTATTGTGTTTTTTATTATTTGAATTTTGGACCGTTTCCTTTTCATTATGATTATTGTGGCAGTTTAAAAATCATTCAAAATGAATATTAATTGAAATGTGTGATTATATCATATCTTGAAGACATAGCTGTAATACCTAAAAATTTAGCTTAAATAAAAATTTAGTCTGAGTAATAAAATTTGCTGCCTACCCCCAATTAAAAATATTCATGTTTCTTATTAACTTAATGTCCATCCATCCATCCATTTTCTAAACCGCTTATCCTACTGGGTCGCGGGGGTCCGGAGCCTATCCCGGAAGCAACGGGCACGAGGCAGGGAACAACCCTGGGCAGGGGGCCAGCCCATCGCAGGGCTTAACTTAATGTCACCTAAATAAATAGTATGATTAGTATGACTACTGTAAATCATTATAACAATTGTTAATGAACATTTATACGACTATAAAATATTTATTGTTCATCATGTTTATGTAAAGCAGTTTTATCAGTTTGTTGAATGGGGGCCATAAGTAGAGTTGTAGTTATAACACTGCACACTATGTACACTACCTAGCCAAAAGTATGTGGACACACCCCTAACAAATATTGAGATCAACTGTTTCAGCTGCCTGCATTGCTAACAGGAGCATTAAGTTAATCGCAGTCATGCAGTCTCCATAGACAAACATTGGAAATAGAATGGGAGACTCTGACTCTGAACAGAGTCAGTGACTCTGAATTTGGCACCATCATAGAATTACCATGGTTGCAACAAATCACATCATCAGATTTCTGCCCAGTTAGACCTGCCTCAGTCAACCGTTACTTCTGCTGTTGTAAAGTGTAAGCGTCTAGGAGCACCCACAGCCGCGGAGAGGTAGGCCATGCAAGCTGACAGGGAGGGACCACAGAGTCTTGATGCGCGTGGCACGTAAAAATCGCCGCATCTCAGTCGAGACACTACCGCAGTGTTTCAAGCAGCCTCAGGAAGCACTGTCAGCGCGAGAACTGTCCGTCGAGAGCTTTATGGACTGAGTGTTCATGGCCAAGTTACTATATGCAACGCCAAGCAGCAGCTCAAGTAGTGTAAAGCGTGTTGCCATTGGACTGTAGGGCAGTGGAGACGTGTTCTTGAGTGTGTTGAATCAGGCTTCACTATCTGACGGATGAATTTAGATTTGGCAGATAGCAGAAGAACACTAGCTGCCTGAGTGCACGGTGCCAAACGTAAAGTTTGGTGGAGGGGATATAATGGTCTGTGGTTTGGTCTAGGTCACTTCCAGTTAATGGTAATCATAATTTGTCAACATACAAAGACATTTTAGACAACTATGTGCATCAAGCTTTGTGGTAATCATGTGCAGACAGCCTTTTCCTGTTCCAGCATGACTGTGTCCCTGTGCAAAGTGAGGTTCATAAATGCATGGTTTGGCAGGGTTGGTGTGGAAGAAGTTGACTGACCTGCATAGATCCCTGATCTCAATCCCACTGTACATCTTCAGGATGAATTGAAATGCAGGTTGTGAGGCAGGCCTTTTTGTCTGACAGCAGAACCTAACCTGCTAATGTACTCGTGGTTGAATGGGTTCAAATTCCCCCAACCACGCTCCAAAATCTAGTCAAAAGCCTTGCCAGTGGAGGCTGTTACAGTATAGCAGCAAAGACAGACTAGTGACCGTGATTTTGCATTGGCATGTTCAACAAGCACATATAGATGTGATGGTAAGATGTCCACATACTTTTAAGATGAACAACTGCCTACTAGTGTCCAAGAAAGGACTCAGGCTTCATTATTTTAAACATTTTACTATTTTAGACCTGGAGTCTGTGATCATCCTAAAAACATGGAGCGTCTCTCGTTTAATTCTCATATTTGACAATCTGTTCCATTTGATTAATTGATTGTCACACTGCTATCGACTTGAATTATTCATCTTATACAATCCCATATCCTCCTGAGACCCAAGGAAAATAGTGTCCTTCAATAGACTATTTGTCTTTGGAGGAAATAAGACATTCTTATTAGATTTTTTCAAATTTATTTTTATTTTTAATTTCACAGCATGTCCTCTTTAGTGTACAACATGAATAAATGTTTCCTTACATCAGTGAAAAGATAGATGCAAAAACAACATGTCCACTACAATGGACATAAATGAATGGGTGGGGTCTCGGAAGGCTAAATCTGAAGGCAGCCATTTTTAATTGCCTTGGATATCACCTGAAATTCAATTTACATTTTTTCCTGTAGCTATGCTCGTGAATAGAGATTGTTAATAACCTTACCATTTTATCATTACTAAAACAGGTGCATCTCTGTTTTATGCATCCACGTTCATACATTTCCCACTGTTGCCATATGCACTCACATGTGAGGCCATTTTGGGAATTAAAAAGCACGAGATCCAAGAGTTATATTATTGCCATCTCATATGTTGTGCAAGGAGTTTCCACACTCTCTTTATTTTCACAGTTTTCTCATTGTTATTCTGGTTTTAACCGAAATAAGTTTCTTACATAAAATGTATATCAATGTGTATTTTCCTGCCAAAAGTCCTGCATAGCCTGTACTGCCTTATACCCAAGGCTTCTCAGGATGGTCTTCAGGTTACTCTCCAGTCCTCCTTGGATTGTCTAATTTCACATTTGTTTGGCATGATTAACAGTAATTACACTGTCTCACCAGTTACTGGCCTATTATCTTTGCGTCACATTTATTGAAGATCAGAGCACCTGCCTCTGCGTTATTGCATTCATTTTGTAAATGCTCTGGATTTATTAATATTTTCAGGGAAAATGTGTCTTTTTTCATTCTTTGTGCTTAGAGGGGAAAGATTCAACAGTCAATTAAATTAGGAAATACAAAGATTTTGAAAATCCATCTATTAGGTAATAGTTTCCAGCCACTCTGTGTAACTCCCATTATATTCAATAAGAAAGAAGCACCAATAGGATTAAACCCCCTTGACTGCCAGTAGTGTGCTCAGCCTTAAATTACCATTCCCTTATCTCAATGCACCAGAGCTACTGTAAGTCTTGTACTGACTCCCTCTAAATAGAATAAATGTCATTTAAATTAATTTAATCTTCCTTAAATTAGCTTCTTGCCGTGATCTCTCACAGTCAGAATGTATGTCCTCCAGAATTCAATTTCCTACAGAATGATGGGATTTTATCAGCCTATCATTTCAAGACCTCCATTAATGATCAGTCATTCCAACTAAATAGGGTCATGTTGGATTCTGGTCAAGTAGTGACCTCTTGAATCCTCAACTACAGTAGCGTGATCTTTAAGTGACTCACCTCCTGACTTTGCAGTTTATGAATCCTTTGAAATGTAATGCAAACTCGCTGCCAAAATCATTTTACATCAGTCTCTCACCATGGCCCATCTTCACCTACCCCACACTTCATCGTCTGATGATCCCTACATAGTAATCATCTGAAGTCTGGGCCTTTTAGAAATGCAGGAAGGTACCTGCCTGTGACCTGTGAATACCACAAGAACACTATAGTCAGTATATGTTTCTATTGCATAGAATATTGATGTGTTCTAAGGAAGTGTTGAACCAGTACTGACAATTGGTCTTTTGCCTGGCTGCTGTTGCTAACTAACTTTGATAGAGTGCATGTTGGTGTATTTCTTCACATAGTCAATCACCTCGCTTCAGTGTGCTTTTGCGTTAGGTGACATAAATAGTGATTGGATGAGCGGGATAGCCCATGAAATGTGTCATCCTGCATGCTTAATTAAAAGTGATGCATATTCAACTGACTGATGCCTTTGAAACTTACTGAAATGTCAATATGTTCTGTTGCTGAAATTTACTAATAAAAACTAAAAAAAACACAGAAGTTGTGTGCGGTTGTCCAACTTACGGACAACTTGTACTTAGAAACGGGCTGCTATAAAGCCTATTATATAAACGAAATTGGGTTAAATGTGACAGTTCATACTGTAATAACAAATGCATGCACTACTCTGTGACACAAATGAAAAGATTGTATGGCTTTAGTGGTTAGTCGGCTCGTGATACAGTACAGCATGTACATATGTAATTACTTCGATTATTGCTGTGGTCTCCTTACTGCTGTTGTGTAATCTCATAAAAAGCAAAGAAAAAACTAAGTTGGGGGGGGGGCTTTAATAATTGGGGTCCTTTGTTGAAAATTATAATGCATGATTATTGTTATTATTATTTTACTTTTAAACTTTTTAATGTATTGCATCGAGGCTTGAGTGGTGTCTAAAAGAGCTCTTTAATTTGAATTTAAATTCCTTGCCTGACAAATGTGGTAATTATGCCATATTTGATTTCCATTTGTTATTTATTTTTTTTTATTTCTCATCCTCCAATATTTACAGGCCTTCCTTGGATGTGGCTGTTTTTCATTAAGGACCCTCAGCCTACGCCCCCTCCATCTTATTTGTATGCAGCGCAAATTTCCGCTTCTGCTCCCCAGCCTCCGCCGAGTGAAAAATGGGCTGCATTTTCTTGATAGCCCATGTGGTTGTGAAGTATAAATGGCTAATGAATTACAGATGAACATTGACGCAAATTAATCTTCCTGATGTCCCTTGGTAATATGGCAGCCATTTAAAAGTTTAATCAATACACTAAAGTTGAAAACATGCAGGCTCTGCAGTTGTTTGGTTGTAATAAACATCAGTGGGAGATGGGAGGCTTGTCCCCAGTACATGCATCATAATGACAGGTATTTATGTTTAATGGACTAAATATTTTTTATTGGAAGAGAACAAATGTCAGTTTAACTTTATATGCTCTGGATTCAACTTTCCTTTGAGGTTTGAGATTGATGGTTGACAGTTTGGTCAGACTAAGGTGGGTAAGAATAATAGAGACAGTATGGCAACAAATTGAATTGTTCATTTTTATAATTTTCCTATCATGACATCCATCTCACCTCTGAGCTTTCAAACAACTTTAGGGCAATAAAAACATTTTAACGCAATGCAAATGACTGGCAGACATTTTGGTGTCAAAATTCCCTCCTTGCTTACTCGATTTATCAGCCCCTTTGGGCTAAAGGTGGTTGCGTGCAGCACAATACGTAAATACTTTTGATTCGACGCCAAGCTAACACAATCCACCACAGTGACATAACCCAGATTCTTTTCATTTAATAACTTCCAAATTTATCTTTTTTTTCCAGCATTAGCAACCTTTTTCCACTGAGGAAAAATAGAAAACTGACAAAACATCTGCAATTCGGATAAGCATTCCCTCTAGTCAATAATATTTATAGTCTATGTCTTCAGTTTAGTGACAGTATTGTCGAATAAGAACATGTGCAGCTTAACAGGTGCTGTAAAAGCAGACTTTCATAATATGGAATATTTTCTCGTTTCTGGATATTGAAATGGTCCTGTTTGGAAACTGATTTGCTTTTTATTGTGTAGTGTTAATATGATTAAAACATGCTATTTATTTTTGCGTCTCAATCGACATACAGTATAGCAGCTAGATAAGGCTGAGTGATATGTAAACAGTCAATAAATCCCATAATAATAATTACTGAGAAATAAGATGTGGTTCTTGCCATTCTACTCATGAGCTCTATAATTATGTGCAACTCAAATCCTTTATCCCAGTGCTTGTATTCCATTATTTGTAATACAGTTTATGGGAAAAAAATTGATATTTAATTATTGCACAATTATTGTTTTTGCAGTTCTCACCCACAGAACTTTATGATTAAAATGTAGTTGCAAGAATGCATTATAAGGTTTTAGTTGTGACGGATTTAGTTAAAGGCATTGTTTTTCAAAATAATAGCAAGGCCAAATTTACCTGACTGGTTTCGTAATTCGCTTTCTACACTCTGGGTGTCTGCATAGAGGTAATAAGGAACATTTAATAGCAATGTTAATTGATTTTTTTTTTGTAAAGTATTATAACGGTGATTGATTGCTGAGCTGATGGAAATGTTAAGCATAAGTAGTATAAAATATTAGGCCTGTGAGAAGCAGAATAGATAACCTTGATGTTAAGAGATACATCCTTCGGATACGTCTTGCCTTGACGTATTGATGGCCCTTGAAAATGTGAAAGCTGATTACATGCAGAATACAATCATTAAACCCACTCCAGCTTAATCTTTTGGGGTTTTTTTTTACCTCCCATTACGGATCAAGTTAAATCATAACTCATATCCATGTTTGCTGCATTTCTTATATATAAAGTTATTTATACATAGTAATGCACTTTCTTGAGAAGAAGATTATTCTTTAAAATCTGACTGGCAATAGGAGGTGGGTTTGTCAGGGTTACCTTCTTTGCATATATCTTCTTATGCAGGCTCACATCTGTTTGCTGGCAGCCGTTTGAAGTACAGTTTGATATCAATGGTTAAAGTCAAAGAAAAGTCAAATTTGGCTTCCCATGAAACTTTTCTTATTAACAATTTAACAAAGTGCATTTTATAGTGTTTTTAAGATAATTGAACTAGAAGAGAAATTATGTGTAATTTAACAGCGTATCATAGTGTGCATTACAAAGGTTTTGTTTTTTTTTTTGTCAGAGATTGCCGATGTATTTTTGATACAAATTGATACCGTGGTGAGTGTCTGTCTGCTAGTTTTATTCTTATCATACATTTCCCTATAACAGACACTGCCTGTCCCACAGTGGTTAGACAACAGGAAGCTGCTTAATTAGAGGGCACTTTTGTTTTTTGTGCCTGAGGAACGGCCACAAGAATCTAGTGCATTACAAATTTCAAGGGTGGAAGCCAATGAGTGTCTGTTAAAGTTGTTTAAAAGACAACACACGTGAGAAGGACAATGCAATCAACACTTCTGTCTAACTGAAAAACTCAAGCTCAGTGTCGAAGAGATTGGCTCAATTTACTGTAAGATCACAAGTTAGAAAAAAACACAGCTAAAAATATCTTATTTTGTAACACTTGACATACCAAAACAAGATATGCATTATGTTATACACGTTTTTTTTTGGAAGATTCAGTAAAGCTCCATATTCTGTAACTTATGTATGTTATCTTTTATAAAAAATGAGCTATACAATCATTTTTATCATTGTGTATCTTTCTATCATTGATAAGTGTACTTTAAAAGAGTGACATCATCCATGCAATACACTTTCTTGTATTGTTTTGTATTAAAGACATTGTATCCTGAATGGAGGACATTTGTTTGTTTCTTTTTTTCACCTTCCATATTGCTGAAATTTGCTTCGAACACGTTTGCTATGACCTCTTTTTCCAGCATGCTGCCTCATCCCTCCACTCATTCTGTGAATAACAATACCTGCCTTCACTGAAGTAAAGACAGGAGTGCATGCTGGATTTTTTTTTTTTTGGGGGGGGGGGGGTTCGTATTCCATTGGAACCAAGTGATGACGTAAGTGTGAAAATTGAGAGATGTGAGCGTGAAAACTGGTGCAAATTGTGAAATGCTGCAGGTGCAAATTGCTTCTCAGGACCTGCCTGTGCATCGAGGAGACATGCTCAATGGCTCTCTGTTAAAAGTTTTAGATGAGATATATGTATCATTTCATAATAATGAGTATTTGCATATTTTTTATTATTTATTATATTACATTTGAAGGAACATAAGGAAATGAATATTTCATGGTCCTTGCTTACAGTAAATACTTTTCCTCTCTTTATGAAACACTAACCAGATTTATGTTTAAATTAAAATTTATGCCAGGCAATACCAGCAGTAACTGATATACCTGGTGACCATAAAAAAAAAAACTTGCAGAAATATTCATAAAATAAGAACAAACTAGTATTGAAGTCACAGGCTTCAATTTTCCCGAACGTCCTGGAGTACATGAGCGAACGCTAGCTGCACATTTTTTCCCTCATTCTTCCCTATCTGTTTCTATCCATTTCTCCTTTATCTTTCAAATTACAATTTTGCTCTCCAGCTGCGCCGGGAGCCCTGGAGTGTATTTCCAACTAGCTGCACTATATCACACATCAGTCCAGCTGGTGGGTCACACTGAGTGCGTCCTGTGTCCAGGGCTTGCCAGCAGGCCGCCGTTCACGTCTCCGTGTTTGTTTGGGCCTCCTCACCGTCTTCCCGGGTCTTCTCCCATATGGCTTTGTTAAAGCTAGCGAGGTGAAATGTTACATCCTGCCGCCATGACTTGCTGTTGAAAGTTGCCATGAAACCTAGAATCTGAGCACGTTTTTTTTTTTCTTCTTCTTCTTCTTCCTTTTTTTCATGTTGTTTTACCCAATGCATTCACCGTCTGTGGTCATAGCTGGGAAAAAAAACCTTTATAAAAATACAGTAATATTTGTAATATTTTGTGGTAAGAAATAAAATAAAACAGTTTGAATAAGACATTTTAATTATTACTACCTGCCTGTTTTAATCTTATGGAAGAAAATGTTCATTATAATTGTACTTTTACCTTGTTAGTATTCATTTTACCAAAAATATTCTATGCCGTCAGTTTATTTATAATTGTACATTTTTTGTTACCCGCCATGTGGTTAAAGTCGTATTACTCGAGCCCCCTGGAATGTTTTCTCTAACTTTTCATCACATTTGCTGTTTATAGGAATTTGTTTTGCAAGCATAACATACTGTAGGAGTAGAGTTTTAACACATAATCTGTCATGTACAGTACATTAACGCTGGAAAGATTCAGATTTTTCTAAATAGCACAATAGCCTAAAAATCCAAGTGACTTCCAACTGAATTAAAATGGTTTTAAGTGTTTTGGTTCAATGAATCATGCACAAAATTTAATTTGGGAATATACAAGATGTTCTGTTATAAAACAATAATAGCTACTTAAAAACTATAAAATTGCCCTTTGCTTAGAAATGCCATTCAGTACCCTTATATTTCCAAAGCACCCGCCTTCCTTGTCACCTTGGCCGATTTGGTGCCTTTGCCCCATCTGCACTTGCACAACTTATTGCACAAGTTGCCACAGGCTCCCCTACTGTAAAATAATTCTTCTATATTCTTCTTCCTGTTCCCCGCTTCCTAGGTGAATTCTTTATGCTTTTACTATACTTTACTTGCGTCGATTGTTCGATTCTCACAGCTTCGAGACTCTTCGCTGACAAATCTACACAGATATGCTCTAGTCCTTTCATAAATACTGCAATATACTATCATGGCAAATAATATTTAAATTTAATCAGTGTTCAGTGCAGCCATTTTCTAAATATAACGTGCTTTTTTTTTTCGTTCCATGTAACACAGACTACAAAATACAGTTCTGGGATGGTAGTGTGTGGGTAGGAAATAAATTAATACAACAGATAATGTCCAGATGTTACTTCAGTTTTACACTAGTTATTATTATGTGTGACAGACTGTTATGAAACTACTGTCAAAACAATTTATTGCATATGATTGCAATGATCATTAATAGTAGAATCTTATGAATGTTTGACAGGTTTTCCATGGCCTTATTGCTGTCCAAGTGCTCTTTGCCGAACTGTATTGAGAACGACTAGCTACTGAATAGCTATTTCATCTATTTTTAACAGCACATTTGTCTAGTAGTCATTCGTTTTGGATGTAGCAGTGCAAACAATGGCTTATTGTATTATAGTTTTTTATTTGTTTTTGACTAGGTTAGACCTCAAGACGTAACCACATCAGATAGTGTTGGTTCCATAAGTAATACAGTGACATGCATAGAGCATAGGTATCTGCTATAGCATGTAACCTTGTTTGATGTTCTTCAGATTCCTGACACAAGTTTCCCTTGGCTTTTTCCTCATTGGTCTTCAGTTTCATGGTGGCCTGTTGCAGTGATGACCAGCCAGGAGAAGCGTCGCCCTGTCTTGGTGGGTAACCTCTGCAGAGTCAGATGCTCCTCAGACGATGCCGCCGCAGTCTACGGGAGGTCTGAAATGCAGAGCTGAGTCGGCACCTATGTCCCGAGGCGAGCGGAAGCAGCTGGAATTCATTTCCCTCAGCCGCAGTGTCCGATGCCTCCGCTCTACGTTTCGGAACACGGGCATCTTGTCCGTTAGAGATTTTATGAGAGGTGACAGCTCCTCACACTTCAGTGTTCGGATCACCTCGAGTACCTCAGATGCAAGGGAGAATGAGAGCACTTCTGCTACAAACTCCAAATTTAGATTGACTGAGGTTATCCCCAGGCCTGTGCGCCCCCTCCCTCAGCCACCACCCCCCCCTCCTGCTCCACCATGACAGAACAGGCCTGCTGGTAACTTGTTCTATAAGGAAGCTGGAGTTTAGAGTGACATCTGTGAAGAAAGTGGGCTGTGGATACAGCGATGAATACTGTGGAGCGATCGGAGATGATGTCAGGTTCACTTAGAATGGAATGCAGTGTTTGAATATGCTCGCCACTAATATGGCACCAGTATCTTTGTCCTCATCTCTGTTTTCTGTCACTATGTACAATTCAGGGCCTGTCTCCTCAGACCTGACAGTGTCTTTTAAGATCATGTTATTTGCGCTCTCTGAGCTGCACTCAGCAATACATCAGTCAACGCCTACTGTTTGAAGCCTTCCCTTCTTCGTCATTAATGCACTTGATGTCTATTTAAAACTGTCAGTGAATGCAGTATCTGTTTTCCTGTCAAGAGATCATTGACAATATTAATACCACTCGTCCTTGCCTCATTTACTAAGCGCTGACACCTAGTCGCAGCCTGCAGTATTTATCAAGTGGCACTCTCCTCTCACCAGGATGCTTCACAGCGGTCCTACGGTATCTCTGTACTTCAGAAAAATAAAGAAAAAAAAATACACATAGCAGAGAGCAACAATAGTGAGGTTCTGTCTGTATGATATTCTAATGCAGGGGGCTTAAAAATATTCCTGGAGAAATGGTTCTGTGGTATATGTCAGGTGAATTGATCCTGCACATATGAATAGTAATCATTCTTGCTCTAGGTCATGCATATCTCTATCATATATCACCAGGCTTTAATTAATTTATCATCCATGTCTGTCTGTAAAATGAATTTAGGGCTTCTGACACTGTATTCAAGGTTGAAATGTCTTAATATCGATTGAGCACCATAAGATTATTTAAATTATATGGTTCAGTCATGATCTAATTGGAACAGGTAGCAAATAGTAGGTGTCTGTTTGCGTTCACATGCAGAACATTTTAGTGCATCACTGGCATGTGCAGAAATATTCTAATGAAAATAAATTGGTTGTCAACATATTCTTGTTAAAACTAACAGCAGAGCAGTTTCTTTGGGTACTGATTCTGCACAAACGGCATCCAACGCAGTGACTCCAGTTGAACTCCCAGTGTCTAACCAGTTATCATGCAGTTTCCTTTATCTATTGGTAAGGCTTTGATCTGATGGGCGTCGTGCTCTTTGTCACCTGGATGACACATCACTTAGTCAAAGTCCAAAGTCTCGTTCCGATGACCACCGCAGAAGCATTTAGGGGTGATATTTATGATCCTTTTGCGATTATTCTGCTAGCTGAGGCTTGAAGGTGAGTGGTTCTCCACGGTCCCCCATCGCTCTGTCTCTCCACCCAGCTACATCGTGTAGAGGCATGCCTTGCTATTGGTTAACTTGGTATGATATCCAATTCCTCATTTGGTGTTTGCATAGGTTGCTCAGTAGCATAGATATTTCACTTTATCGGTATGCAGAGTCATAAAGGGACATAACATGGAACAGTTGCATTTTTGTAGCTGCATTTTTCCACTGTATTTTCATATTTTACAAACACTGCCACATATGCATAAACACATACAAATCTGGCATTGAGTGAAACAAATAACAAAACAGTAGTAATATCATAGTAATAATGCTTGCGAGTATTGAGATGCGAATTGTAATAACCGAACACAGTCCTCTAATGCCTTCTGCTGACTTTGCCAGTTCTCCCAGGTCCATCCTCCTATCTCGGTCTGAGCAGTCACGTAAGATTGACATGATTGCCTTTAAGCAGCCCCCGTCCACCGCTGTGACAGACAGCTGCAGCCAAGCACCTAGCCTGACAGGATGAGCACATGATGGATTGCCTAGTCCAACTGCCGCTCACAGAAGGTCAAAGGTCACATCTGAGGACGCCTTTGGTCTTCGAATGCCGTTGACGGCTGTCCTCTAAATTACAGCGAAAGTTTATCACAAAGGTAACTAACTATGAAAGGAGGACAGAGCTGCCATTGTGTTCGCGTTGCATTGCTGGTGCAAATTATTTTCTGTGTATCAGCATATAAGCACTTCTACGAAATGAGCATGGTTATATTATTTTTTAATATTATGTCAGGATCTGATATTAACCAGATATTAAAATTATCTTGACTCTTGAAAAAAAAACAGTATAATCTAACAATGAAGGTTGTAAATAGGTTGTATAAATATATACGAGCATGTGAGCAGGAAAAAATTGTATATATCAATCAGTTTATTGTATGAACCTAATAACTGCCTATTTATGAAAACACACACACTATTCTTTGGAGTGTATATATAGCTCATGGTATCTATACTTCTGCTTTTTTCTGTCTGGCCATATTTCATCTTCACCCACTTCAGGTCCCTCACTTTTAATTGGCTGTGTGTTTAATGGTCTTTAAGCACACGGGCCAAATTATTCCAACGGAGTTTTCACAGGCCGCCGCAAACGCGGACGAAATCACGCGTAGCCGGAGTGAGCTCATCAGTCTTGGGGAGATGGCAGTGAAAGAAAGGTCAGAGATAGCCCAGCGCGATATTTTATGTGCAGCATCATCATACAGGAGAAAGTGCCCACATCCGTGCTGGCATGCCGCTCCAAGCGTGGTCACTAGTGCCAGCATTTCTAAATGACAAGGTTTATTTGTCCATGTTGTGATATGTTTAGAGGAAACTCAGAATGACAGTTGTGGGAGGAAGGAAGAGGGAGCCACAACAAGGGGGGGGCGGCCCCCCCCCCCCCCCCCCCCCCCCCCCCCCCCCCCCCCCACCAAAACACGCGAGACCACCCGGGGGGGGGGCGCCGGCCGCGCAAGACAAAGGCCCGGCA
>JABFEA020000044.1:8103171-8116554 GCA_019775915.2 Cyphomyrus plagiostoma
ACACCGCCCCTCGACATAAAATGTCATCTCTCCCCTGGCTGGGGTGCACAGGCATCCTGATGAAAAGAGCAGACATTTAAAAGTTTCTGACATGTGTCAGAGACACTGCCATTGAGCCACTGCTGCTGATGTAGCCGGAGCTGACAGCATCCGAGCCATTGAAGGTGGCTGCGGGACATTCCAAGTTTGGTATGTGTCACTTCTGATCCTTGTCACTGCACATCTCCAGAAGATTCATAAATGTAAACAGCATTATGAAAAAAATGAAGGCACAGCAGCTAGTCATATGGGTGACATCGATTCGTGTGAGGAAGGGGAGAGCCGCATCGCACGGACTAATTAAGGTGTGAACCGGAGAACAACCTGTAGGCAGTGACCTGCATGACCCTCGGAGTGGTGCTGCTTCTGATAAGAGATATGTACTTCAGTGGGCAAAAGCAAGCTATCTCATCAGGACATATCATGTTCTGCTTCCCCCAAAGGGCCACTTTTTTGGCCTGTCTCATGTAATAGAATTTTGGCCTGGAAAGGTATTAAATGGAGTCAGGTTTCCCTGAGCTCCGTGTGGAATATTTTCTCCCCACATAAAATTGCCTGAACGTTGCGTACATATATATATATAGACACACACTAGCACACATATATATATATATGTATATCTATCTACTGTATATATATATATATATACATATATATATATATATACATATGAATTTGTGTAAATACACACACAACTGTGTGTGTGTATATATATACACATATATACATATATATATATTTCTGTGTGTATGTAATCATTGTGCAATGAAAAGTGCGTAGGTCCTCTTTTTGATGATTGTCAAAAAGATGATTGTCTGCTATAGCAGAAATATTTTCCTGTATATTGATGGTGTTTCACATTTATTAGACCAATAAAAAAATGTCTAATGAATGTCTATTTCATTAGTATTGGTAATTAAATTTGTATTTCTTTAGGTTGTACAAGTTAGCAGCTCCATTCATGATGGTTATTTTTGTGGATTATGGATTATTTGAATTATTTGTATAACTAATTTTAGCTATCATCATTGTTTACTGTGACTATAAAGTGAGATTAGCTTGTATGTTTTTTACCTTGATGTATTTGTCTTGCTAATGTCAATACATGTAAGTCCATTTAAAACATGAAACTGTTCACTGACAGCTGTGTAAAGGTCTCTGTTGGTGCTGATAAGAGTTTCATTACGTTGATTTAGGCTGATTTGGTTAAGTATGTAAATTAGCATAATATAATGACTTATGATAGTACATACTGTATCCAAGGAAAGTTTGAGCAATTTTCACTCTCGGTACAAACATTACTATCGCAACATTTCCTGATATAACCACAAAAATATGTTTTATATATGCCATATATGTGTTTTATTTTACTGAAATTGTAAAATTTAACACAAAAACTGTGTAAGGAAATCACTTAAACAGTCACAAGCCATTAACTATTATTTTAGACCTTTATACACAAATGAAGGATAATTCCTACACGTTCTTTTGAATTGGCCATCATGTCCTTCATCTAGAAGTGCTGCCTCCCACAGTGACACAGCATCTTTCCTCTCTTGCGGTCAAAATTCAAAGAAAAAAAAAATCTGTCATGTTGGAAGACTTTATGGAAAATTGTCGCCAGCTCCAGGTCATTAATTTTAAGGACGCGAATCTTTGACTCATAATCACAAGCCAATGGGAATATGCAAAAGACCAAGGTCTGTTTCAGTGAATGACAGGCTACACTGATAGCTGGGCCCGCCCCCGTCTGAGCTGAAGTGAGACTGCGAACACACTACCCCCAACATTCAACACTCGGCGTGGCACCAGCTCGACGCACCTGCCGGTATCAGCTGAAGTCGGCATGCAAGGAACAGAGAAGAAAGGACCTTATTTCCGGGATGGTTTCAGATTAGCTACATTTGTCATTGAGGGGAAGATGGTATAATTAGCTTGTCAGTCTGCTTTAGGCTGAGCTAGCTTTCCCTGGTAAGAAAGATAGACTGACTGCCAGAGGAGCTGACAAGCAGTCAATGATGTGGCAATTAATGTCATACATAATTCTAGAACCAATTATATCAAAATGAACCCCATGCTTTAAAAAATACCATTCCCTTATCATTTCCTCTAACAGCAGGAGTACCTTTCATTTTTCTCTGTAATTACTTCTCATTATACATGGTAATACAATACATTTTCCCTCCATATACATACATTTTGAGAGCCGAGTTACTGGAAGGATTCATATCCTTGGAGTTAGTATAGCAACCTTAACAGTTCTTAGAATAAGAGCAAAGTTATTGGATTAGACAATTGAGTTGAGCAAAGAATGACTGGGAAATAATGAAAACGTAAAACAAATGGTTTGGGAGATTAAAAGGGTACTTTATTTTTGTAATAAAGAAATCTCACCACAAACATCAGTTTATCTTGAGAAGCTTGTATGAATGTATAGTTCACCAAGAATCTTAAAAAAGCTTGCATTATATATCTGTGATGTATTTCTCTGTGCTGACAATTGTATTTTTCTTCAAAGATATTTCATTTTAACGATTACTTCAAGGTATACCTGTATAGGGTTTTTTCAGTATAGAATGGGGTTTTTAATTCATTAACTTTGTGGCAAAATCATTCATCTCTTTAGATTAAAACATGACCTCACCACCTTTTCAATGAAGTTATTGGAATTAACTTCTCAAGACACTTTTACATATACATACTACACACACACACACACACACACACACACACACACATATATATGGTAAAAAAGAATAAAAAAATACAAATATATATATATATATATATATATTGTATCTTTTTTCAGGTAGCATTTCAGAAAAAAATAAGTACTTATAATGTACTAAAAATGTACTATTTTCAGGTTGCATGCAGTTTCTAATGTAACCATTTCATAAACAAGGTCTATAGACTAAAAAAGTTCCCTAACAATTCTTACATTTAGTATTCTATATTTATCCAGATGAATTTGACCCATGAAAAATACCAGTAATGTGACAGAACCCACTTTCCAATGCATCAGATATATCTTTAGACCTTCGAAGGTCATTTCTGCTTTAAAATATAGTGCCGGCAGTGATGGTTCAAGGTTGCATAAATCTTGTAACTCACACAGTCCAATCATCTCACCTGAACCTTGGATAAAAATTTTACTAAGTAAATCAGCAAGCATACAGGCAATTCTATTAACATCCAAAATGCAACTGACAGAAAATGAATCATGATAAATACATGTGGTTATAAATCATGTTTATGACTTCAAGTGATAGAAAAAAATGTGTAAACCACCATCTGTTAGCAGTTACAACTAATTTTTTGCATGAAAATTAAACTCTATTTTGTATTTCATAGTTAAAGTATAATATCAGAATTTGGTTATGCGTTATAATTAAGTGCCTCCAGGAATTGTGTAATACTGATTGTGTAATTAATCTACCATTTACTGCCCCAGAATAATTTAATTCTACAGAATTTTATATTTCATATTTAACAGAAATCTTTTTCATTTCCTGAATGGATAGTACCTGCGCGTGAATAATAATACTTTTACAGCTATATCGATGTTTCCATAGCAACAGGCCTTGTAACAATTGGTTCAAACCACCAAGGCCTGAAGTTAGAAGTTACATTAAGCTGTAGCCAGGGTCAGATTTTCATATTTGCTGGTCAAAACACAAATGTTATTCTAGTACAATTATGGCACCAAAATGTCATATGCTGGTAATAATTCATAAAGGCTGAATATATGGACAGTAAATTCCAAACTCCTGACTTTTATATGAGGTCATTTATTTGCACTACATCACGATAATTTACCACTATGTATGATTGCAATCATACCCGAGCTACAATATAGTACTCCGCCCATGCAAAATTTCTTTAAATACCATTGTTTGATTAAATATTGAAAGCAATGCATACAGGAATAAAATAAAATAAAAATATTTTCTTGATTAAAATAATTTTAGTGTTCCTGCTATGATATTTCCTCCCTCTTTCAGGATTTGCCAATTACCAGTTCCTCATACAGTATGTCTGTTCATCAACAGACGCGCCCCAACTTTTCAGGGACTCGCGCGCCTGCTCCAGCACCTGCCTTGTCAGCCACCGGCTTCCTTTAGAACGCATGGGCTTTATTGAGCGACGCAATGTGCTTGGAGGAGAGCGCCGTTGGCTCGATTCCGCCCGCAGACCTGTCGCTGCCTGGCTGACAGTAGACGTCAGTGTAGAGCGATGGGCGCAGCCGTCGAATCGACCTGAGCCAATCTGCTTTCCTCAAGGCTCTAAGCTGCAAATGGCTAATGTGGCAGAATGGAGAGTGAACCCCAATCCCCATTGTAGATGCACCTTAGTGTTTCGCCCTGCATTGATAGAGGCCACCATGGTTTATTTTTAATGAGAACTGGAGTTTAAAAAAAAATATGATTCTGGACTGGTTCCAAAAGACTGTGTAAACTTCCAAACCATAACTTCTCTGATGTGCATGACAGTATTCTGTATGGTGGGGAAACAATGGATTGAAAAGTCAACAGTAGTTCATCACTTTTTCTCATTTTTCCCCCTCTGGACAAACTTTCTCACTTCTTTGTATTTGGCCTTTTTTTTACATCTGCTGTTCTGTTTAACTGCCAGGATGTGCAAATTCTTTTATTCTATTCTATAAATTCTATGCTTCAGGAGTTCTTTAATATGCAGGGCGTGTTGGTTAAAAGTACATTCTACACGCTCTCACCATAACTATATCAAAATATGTAAAACAGGGAGCTTAAAAGGATAGTATTGCAGCTAAGAGAGTTGTTAGTTTTCATGACATATGGTGCCTTGCAATTTTTATCGTAAGGTTCTACTGGGAATAAAAAAAAGGTAGAAAAGGAAGTAGCCTTTCAGTACGTGTCCCAAAAAAGGCTTTATCCTTGTTACATGCTTCCTGTACTTACTGTTAGATTTCTTTTCAGGACAAGCCATTTGACATTCGTATAACTTCCTAGTGGTGTTAATGGGAAATGCAAGTGGTTTTTCAAGTGAATGAGACATGAAGTATATCTGTAATAATGTCTTTTGCAAAATACTTCTCTAATTCTGTGAATAACAGTAAACAGTGCTTTGTTACCCTTTATAAATGACATAAATATGTTTGACCATACGATGCATGTTTGATCTGCATTGTACCACTCTGCAAAACAGTCTGTTTTCATATCCATCATATATGTGTCTAATCACAGGAGCATATTCAATTCTATATACATATAGGATTTTATGCTGATCGTATCCTCTTCTGCACTTTAAGCCAAACTGGCAGATAACTATAGATGTATAAAGACTGTAGCAGTGAAAGAAGCCACTTTAAACAATTTTAAACAAGCAAGCAAATAAATCCAAAACATAGACAAACAGACAGACTCATATGGCACATATGGCATATGTGTGTGTGTGTGTGTGTGCGTGTGTGTGTGTGTGTGTGTGTGTGTGTGTGTGTGTGTGTGTGTGTGTGTGTGTGTGTGTGTGTGTGTGTGTGTGTGTTTATGTATATCTCTTACATGCTCCTATAATGATTTTGTTACTATGAGAAGTCTTCTGACATATGCCTCTGGGGTCAATTTAACCCCAGGGTAGGTGTGAGACATAAAAAAAATGTGTGTGCTTGCTCAAAAAATGTGACTCACGTTTTTAGCCTGTGTTACTAAGTACATGAGGTCGGTCTGTGTTTTTTTTCTTTGATTGCATTTTGTTTTGGCAAACAGAAGAGGCAGAGAGACAGTTTATTTCTATTAAGATTAATTTCGTATCTAAGAGGAAATTGATGTAAAATATATATGGATCACAGCACATGGATGATGCTTCATTCTTGTGTGTTAAAAGCTTGCAACAGCTGTGTAAACACATGGCTTTTTCCAGTGATATGGGCAATACGCTTATTGCCTTGAGATAAATGTCTAAGGCTATATACCCTGTCCTAGGGACGTTTCAAAGTGGTATTGTCATCCTGCTAAAAATCAAGTTTATGAGGCAATATGTGGTGCTATTGAACCGAGATATTAGCACAGATTACTTTATGCTTTGCTTTTGCAATTTTAATTGTTATAGTAAATTATTCAAGAAATGTATTGATTGCATCGATAACATATTTATTGCAAGACTTCACATGATATTTGTCCTGATTGGTATATGTAAAAGCAAGGCAAAATGAAGAGGTACTGCCGTATAAATCCAAAATAAACTGGGACCTTAAAATCAGTCCGAGCCATTGATATGGATCACTGAACTTGTCAAATCGCTGAAGGAGGCTTTACGAGAGGATATTTTGGAGAGTCAAGTATTTGTTGCCTCGTTTAATTCTGACAAGTTAGAAGGCATGTTTCTCATCAGAGTGGATGCCAAAGACAAGCTTGTTTGACCAAGGTTATTTCAGATTGATTGGAAATGAAGTACCACAAAAGGGCATTGATGTGCTATGATCCTCAAGAAAACAACATTTCATAAAAGAATTGCAAAATACCGTAATCCGGCACAGGTCCTATTTTTACCACTTTATTAAAACTGACACTTTTAATTGGATTAGAAGGGGAAGATTTGTGAAAACGGAAATTGTGATTGTTTACGCATTTTTGAACAAGAAAACCAGTGTGCTGCAATATTCTTGATTAGCCCATAGTGAAGGGGTGACTCTTGTTGCACCTTTTAAAAATGTGTAATTTTCATGGTTTTGAATAAATACCAGAAAAAGTAACTGAAATAACAGCAAAATATTGCATATTGGCATGATTTATAACAATTAATTAATGACATGTAGTTATTATATCATAAATTCCAAGGTTACAAAATTGAACAGGCTCTTTACTGAAAAACAAAAACAGAGTTTATGTGCCTAAATTGCAGAACAGACAGTCAACAGTAGTGCCCACTACTGGCAGGCTTTCAGAATGCAAATGGAGTTTCCCACAAGCAGCTGGGCATGGCTGAGGGAGAACTGGCCACATATGTCCACTCTTTCCCATATGTCCAGAGCAGTGCTTCCCTATCCAGTCTTCAGGGACCCTCAGGCAGTCTGGGAGGAAACGAAAACAAGGACTGTCTGTGAATCCCCAAAGACTAGATAGGGAAACATTGGTCCAGAGGGTTTGTCTCCAAATCATACCAGCCTGATACCCCTTCTAGAGGGTAGGTCTCCATAGCATACCAGCTTGACACTCCTTCTAGAGGTTAGGTCTCCATATCATACCAGCCTGACACCCCTTCTAGAGGGTAGGTCTCCATATCATACCAGCCTGACACCCCTTCTAGAGGGTATGTCTCCATATTATACCAGCGTGACACCCCTTCAAGAGATTACATCTCCATATCATACCAGCCTGACACCCCTTCTAGAGGATAGGTCTCCATATCATACCATCCTGACACCCCTTATAGAAGGTAGGTCTCCATATCATACCAGCCTGACACCCCTTCTAGAGGGTAGGTCTCCATATCATGCCAGCCTGACACCCCTTCTAGAGGGTAGGTCTCCATATCATACCAGCCTGACACCCCTTGCTTTGAACCCAACTCCTTGGGTCCTGAACTGGCCACCTCAAACAACTTGTGTCGTGTTATAAACCATGGCCAAGTGTTTGTTTCATGTGAGAATGCCACGTTAAAAATAAATATGTTCAATATGTACAATTATAATTATCTGTACCAAAATTTAGAGCGGATCTTCATCTTGAAATGAAACAGATGTTTTTGTGGATTAAATCATATAGTAATGTCACTTGGATATACAATAATGTATAGACTATCAAAAACTTAAAATAATAATGTTGAGAAAGCGATACTGTTGGCACAGAGAACTATATTATCAGGAGCATTAGACAAGGATACAAAGTTTACAGTGGAGCCAGACAGGAACAATTTGAATATTGAAAAGCAAGTGTGAAAATAATGAGGCCATTTCAGTAGTCGAAGGAAATGAAAAGCAGAAATTTGGGTCTGGGAATCCGGGTTCTTGGTCGAAAATGTATATGGAGTTAGAGGCCTCAACTAAACACAACATACCAATTTATAATTTATATTATTGGGAACAAAGAACACACATAACTAATCGACTCAAACCCCAGATCATTTTATTGTCCTTCCTAAGGTAATGAGGCCCCTCATCCATCATATAGTAAGACATTTGTTTTTTTTATGTGACAAAACATAACCTTTATTAGTTAATATTATTTTTTACAAAGGTCTATTACACAGTATTACAGAAATCCAGACCTGTGAGTATCTGATATGGCTCAGGGAAGTGGTCTACCAGTTGCATAGTCAAAGTCGATAACCAGGTTTTATTAAACCTGTACTGTATTTAATGTGTAAAAATTTAATTTCTTCATAACTAATGACAAACTGGATCTGGAGCAGTAACTACATTTTGCAGCAATGCCACTCACTTTACATCCAAGAATTAATCAACTATGGATTTGACTGACACAACCTCTGGAGTATTGATGATGTGTGGTCTTTAAAGGCAATGCTGAAGAATGAAAGCAAACCTCAGATCGTTTGTTTAGTACAACTCCAGGAGGTTTTCCAAGAAACCATTGACTTTTCCCATTTCCGTCGTCCATCTTTGTCGCCCTGACAGATTAAATGTAAATCAAGATTAGTGAAAGCGCTACCATTTTATTAACAGCCACCAATTAACTAGCTCCCCAGTGGCACTACTTAATGACCTTTATTTCTACCTACTGGACAGTACAGTTTTTGCCTTATTGCATAACCACCCCCGGCCCTCCCACCACCAAGCGTCAGTGGGTTTAATACCAGTTCGACATTGTCAGCCACCAACTGAGCACCAACGGATTACATGCCACTGTGTATAATGGAATTCATATGCATGTCACATTTTGTCTTTTTCATTGCAAATGCAAATCCATAATGATATGCAGATACCATGTTATCTGCAGTCCATAAAAGCTAAAGCGCTCACCCTAAAGGCTTTTATATGTTAACATATGATTATCTTCAATTTATTTGTTTGTTTTACTTGTTTGTTTGTTTACTGGTTATTTAGTTATTTGGCCTTTGGTTTCCGGCTCTTTCTTTCCCTTTTTATACCTCCTTACAAATATTCCATTATTCCCTTAACGTACAATAATGTAAGTGTTTGAATGGTGGTACGACCCAATGCCCTTGTCAAGGTTATGCAACGCTCCAGATCCATCCCAGCCTAAAGATTATAGCATACGATGCAGCTATTAGCACTTGTGTCAGGGGCATGTGGCACAAGTTGCATTTATTGTGTATGAACTTAATAATATTTTCCATTATAGTTCTGATACGTATTTTTTTAAAGAAAGGCCAAAAAAAATCTCCCAAGAAAAATTTTACGCTCCTTTAGGCCTTGAAATGGTGGCAGTTTCTGTGCACAAAGTACGAGCCTGGTAAAATGTGATGGCGGTATTGTTGCAAAGCATTATATTTTTAGCAAAGAAGAGAAGAGACAAACAAAGCCAGGCTGTCTTTTTTGTTTTGTTCTTTTAATTGCCCAAGGTAAAGATTATCTGCTCTTGTCAATTTAATTCAGCTTCAAATGAAGCAACAAGGTCACTTTTTTCCCCCAGTGAACAGGATTGAATTGTCATGTACCTCTAATAGGCAGCACAGGGAATCATTAGTCTACCTCGACTCCCTGACTGATGGGCATTTCAGTCCAATCATCTGACCATGCACCCACGGCCCAGTACTATTGACACCGTGTCAGAGCTGAGAGGAGATGGCTTAATCAGCCGGGACACTCTCAACATTGATTTGACAAGCTGGCGTAATGACCCTCTTGTTTTTGTAAAGGATCACTGTTTATCTGCAATGGCATTGATGCACTAAGTGCACTGCATTGTCATGGAAACTATTATCACCACAGTGCTGCGAATCTTGTATGCTCTTGAGGATGGTGTTTACGTGACATGGGGGACGACTGAGATGGTATAGAGACCTGACTAAAACAATGACAAGTGGGCAGCCTTTTTCTAATCTGTTCGACTGTAGGGGCTCTGCTCACTAAATGGCATTACTCTGAAACATTTCTATTGTGCTCCCTGAGTAAACTACACGGGGATGAATAAATGGTCACTGAACAAATTGATCTTTTTATAAATTAACTGTATTCTATATACAATATTCTATTTTAACATAGTCCCATTAGTGTATATGAAGAAAAAAAACATCTGATTAGATAAATATAAAATACATCTTATATTTATAACATTATAAATATCTTTTTATGGCATTTTCCAAACCAAATTTTACCTTTTTCGGTCACTTGGATGTTTGGAACCAGTTTCAGGTGAAAAAGAAAATCGATTTCCACACTGCAGACACATTTACCGGCCCATGCATGGCATTGGAATAAGATGCTAATTTGTTTGTATTGAGATCTCTGTCTAGCTACAGACAGCGTAGCTGTACAGATGCTTCCCAGCTTCAGGTGCTTATTAATGTACGAGATGTAAAGATGCTTATTGGCAGTAGCGGGCACTGAAGAGGTTGTCACACACAGATCTGCATAATCAGCGCATCGCACTATAGCCTAAGTGTTACCAAGGCTCTAGACGGTAAATATTATTGGCATCCTGACAGTCTCTAGTCATGACACAGCGTGTAAAATTGTTCATAAGCTACATGATGGGCTGCTGCATCCCAAGGTGAGAATGTGGTAACTGTTTTCATCAACAACTATCCAAAGGGTGAAATGAAGTGTCCCTTGTCAGAAGATTTGTGGAGCAATAGTAAAGTGCTTTCTTTCAACAGCGCATGAAAATGCCATGCAGTGGAACTGAGTGACCAGATGTTATATACTGAAAAGACAAAAGCCTTTTTTTTCTTTTCATTCTCTGATATGGTAATAAGAAAGGTGATGGTCTTCATTAATTTCTTTCTTTGCATTAATGTGGAAATATGTATGGTATATGGTATAATCTCTGCTTTGCTAATTATTCACATACTAACTTGTTATTGTTTTAATTTCTCTTTTATTCCGTGTTTATCGTCATGAAGATTTCATGGCCAACAATTAATAGTTCTGGTTAATGGGACTTTTCTAGAGGATAAAACACCCATCGCTTCCAGGAATATCTCTATGAACTACTTGATGTTACCTGAATGTCTGTGATGTTTCTACCCTTTGGGTGATTGTTATGTTCTTCTTTTGGAATGTATTGTGCCCCAATACTGTTTGCATTTGTACATGGGTACTGAAAACTCAAGCTAGCTGCACTTATGCCTAATTGACTTCTTGACAGCACATAGGTTTGTAATGCGCTGTTTGAAAATTTGTACATTGCCTTGGAGAAAAGTGTCGGTCAAGTAAAAGTAAATTTAATATTTGTTCAGATTGAAAATTTTCCTATGCAAGGCATGGAAGCTGCCTGCAATTAATTCAAATATAGTAATTAATAAAGAAAATCAGACAGGTGTCTAGGTGACCGTAGTACATAGTATCTGTTTGTCTTCAGTCCAGATTGATTTAACTTTGATTCAAGGTGTATGACTGTGGTATTTTACTTGGAACACAGATACTATACCACGTTTACAAATTTACTTAAAGCACTCCAAGGTCTATATAAAAATAATTTCTGTAACATTGCCCACTTTCGACTGGATAGATCATTACTGAATGAAGCCATAAGGGAATGTTATAAAAGTATCAGCAGCAATCTGTTCAGAATGGAATACAGCAGAGTGAATATTTGCATAGGTTCGTTTGGTAAATGTGGCAACAAGATAAATGGCAGATCAATCAGTTCCACCGGAATCGATCTGAATCAGTTCGGCTTGAGCGCACACACCACCAGCTACTCTACTGCAAATCAATCATTCTGAAAACATAACAGGGAGGCCACTCTTCACCAACAAGCTATCAATTTGAGATGTCTTTGTTACATCCTTACCGATGTGAAAATTAACTGATCCATCAGACACAGCTGAATGTTCTTAAAATTATATGCAATTTCTTTAATGTCATATGCTCAAATGTTGGACCTAACTTGAGCTAAAAAAAAATAATATATATATATATATATATACAAGAATTATAATTTAACAAGTTAGTAATGTCTAGATCATGCAAATAATTTTCATTTTCATATATATTCCATATTAGTAGTGCCTGATTTATCAATTTATTTGTATGTAATTATACAAACATTATATAATATATAATTATATAATACATGGAGTTCAGCAGAACAACAGAGCTGTTTATTTAATGGCAGGTGCCAAAATTAAGCATAATCTACAATAGATATAAATATCAAAACATGTTCATATTGACTATCAAAACCTTCCTTAATTCTCACTTTTCGAATGTCTTAAGATGATTTGGGTATGTCGTTGTTTTGCCTTTTCTTGGTTCTATAGAGATGTTTTGCTGACATTATTCGACCATGAGATTCAACAAAAAATATTAACAAAAATATTATAAAAGTTTACAAATATAATATGCTTCAGCAATTATATAATGGGTATAGTGGAAGAATCATAAAATAAGTGTCTTTGCATTTCGTCTTTTTACTGTGTGTATATTCACTTTTTATTATTGTTATCATCTTCTTTCCCCTGTAAAGTTATGATTTCTTGGCAGAACTTGCTCCTAGAGGCGCATTCTTGTCAAGTTACCACCTATCTTTGCTCCCACAGATCATAAGGCACAGTGCTAGATGGGTATCACTGATTGGGCGAGCAGAAGCGGCAGCCCTACTGCCACTGACAGACAGTGAAGGTGAAAATATCCGGCCCAGGTGACAATTAGCTACTGTTACTGTAGCGGATATTATACCACAGACTGCAAAATTTATACAGAGAAGATGCAATCAAATAAATATTCCAGACTCAGGCCCGTGATCTGGTGATAACAATAAGTATGCAATCATTTTTTCAGTCATTCTTTTTTCAATGAACAAAAATGACACGTTTTTAGAACACAAATACATCAATTTTAATTTGAGAAAATACAAAATGAAACCATGTACAATTTATGTACAAACCTTTTGTACAAGACGGTGTGTTTATCACTGGATATCATAGTCAGGTAGATCAACTCAGCACCATCATTTTCTCCACTAATCCTTTAGTTTAAACAAAATAAAAGAAATTAGACTGCAAGGTGAGGCTTATTTTCCCACAATTAACATGTGGCGGATAACGGTACATACTTGACGTGATTAATGTAAAATTATCCTAATTTGGTTTTCTAGGTAGCAAATAATGTTTTGCATTATGGCAAAATTTATTTGCTAAAAAGTGTTTGGGGGGGGGGGGGGGGGGGCGGGGCGCGGCGGGGGGGCGGCGGGGGGGGCGCGAGGGGGGGGGGGGGGGGGG
>JABFEA020000044.1:8131059-8144263 GCA_019775915.2 Cyphomyrus plagiostoma
AAGTTTGCGAATTTAGCAATTTCTCATATTGCCAGTTTGTTTCATTCGGTGCATGTTATGAGAATAAAAAGCCTTGTTTTGGCTGTCCTGTAGAACAGGTGTGTCACCCCCCCCCCCCCCCCACCCCGTTGTTAAACCTTGTGTCTCCCCTGGCTTGCACTGCACTATGACATCTCTCTGGGAGGCTGACAGGACTATTGAACAGGATGATGGATGAATGCTGTCTATTAGAGAGCATTACCTTTGTCCAGTGTGAAATGCACTTGAAGGCTGCTTTGTTCTAACCTCACTCAAACTGATAGGTAGACAAATGAAGTCGTCATGGTTGGGAAAGTGTTCGTCTTCGCTACCTTTTTCTTTTTTTAACAGCCAAATATCATAGGCAGATTAATGTACTTCTGCATAGAGCAACCTTACATTTCAAATAATTTCTTGACCGACATTTAATGCTTCCCACCTTGAAACCATGCACGCATTTCTTAAAATTCTGCATTATAGTAGCCTCTTTCAGAACCTATTTACAATCTTTTAAATGAATCATTTAAATGAAATATCTGAGTATAGACCAACCTTTAGGCATTTTATTTTAAAAATGCAAATAAAAAAAATTGTAAATTATTATAAATCTGTTATCAACAAAGTTAGGGATCATAAAAAAAGGGATTATGAAAAATATGTTGTAAAATTATCTACTAAATAATTTACTCTAGTTGATATGATATGCTTTTACTTTTAGTAAAATTATATGAGATTATATGTGATAATATAAGTAATATACTGTATGTACATACAATACTACCACATATGGAACAATAAAATACTGACAATGTAAATTACATATTTTACAAAAATTTGAATTGGTTGGCACATGGTAGAACATAAGAATATGGGTGTTTCTCCATATGACCATACTTGTGCTCCTGTGTACCCGTTTTATACCATCTTCCATTGCCGAAGACCAGTTCCTATACTAAAAATAGAGGTACAGAGGATGGTAAGCATCCCTGAATGTTGTTCTTGCCCACCCTAATTATATAAGCAGGGACTGACATAACTGGCATGCAAGTATGCACTCACCTTTAAAAGCAATACATGTGCCAATTGATTGTTGCAACAGTGTATGTATTTTCTGAGCATTTGTGCTGGTATGACAATGAATTATTGTACATTTAACCTCCATCCATCCATTTTCCAAGCTGTTTATCCTTATGGGTTGTAGAGGGTCTGGAGCCTATCCCAGAAGCTGTGGGCATGAGGTGAGGAATAACCCAGGACGGGGGCCAGCCCATCACAGGGCACACCATTCACACCTATGGGCAATTTAGTAACTGCAATTAGCCTCAGCTTGTCTTTGGACTGTGGGGGGGGAAACCAGAGAAACCAGTGGAAACCCCACGATGACATGGGGAGAACATGCAAACTCCACACACATGGAACCCAGGCAAAGACTCAAACCCTGGTCCTAAAGGTGCGAGGCAATAGTGCCAACCACTGCACCACCATGCCACCCTACATTTTAACCTAACACAGTATAGAGGTTAAAATGCATGATAATTTTTTGTCAACGTGAAAAATCCCATGACACATTGCGCCCCAAATTCATTCTTGGGAGACAAGTTAGCAAGACTGCTCTTGTGAAGACCACAAGTATGATATATTCAGAAAAACCCTAAATCTCAGGGTGGTTATCTTCTCTGCTGTGTATGGACCTTCTTTCATAATACTGAGAAGAAGGCACTCTTTCTAAAGAAGTCGTTATGACGCACTTCTGTGCATTAGCCTATGAGTATCAGGTGTTAACAGGAACCCAACAGCTACATTTAGTTAATGCATTCTCATTGATAAGCTCAGTCTACATATACAAAGCCCTAAAGGAATTAGAGGTTGCACTCCCTGCAAAGGTAGTACTCAAATGGCAAACAATACAATAGCAAAACATATAATACAATAAATAATTTAAGTATTACCGATACTCAAACACCTCTTCTGTAATTTTAACCAGATTTTATTTTCATGGGAAACTCCATGCAGGACTTTTATAACTCAAGGAACTATGAAGTTATGGATTTTTACAGATATTGTTTTATATATATATATCTTTACTTTTTTAATTAAGTATAATTTATCTTGCATGAAAATGTTGTAGTACTGGGCTGCAGGTTCAGAGAGAGAAAAATTCTGCAGCCTGTGGCTAAAAGCTACATATATAAAAGAGGTTCTCCCTGACAAATGGTAGCTTGATCAGTTCATATCGTGGAAACACAATCACGTACCGCACTCATTAGGGAATCCAGCACACTGACTGCAAATGCTGTTCCGCAGGCAAATGGCTGTGTCATGTATAGCTCTGTGTCTGGATCGTCGTCATCATCTTGGTCCAAAAACTGAACATTGGTGTCATTCACTGGAGTCATTGGCATTATTCAAAGTACAAACATAAAAACCAGTTAGCAAGATATAAGACAATACGAGCCACAAATAGCTTAGATATACCACAAGATACTATACCATCAAGGGCGTAGATTTGGGTATAGATGGTAGGTGCATGTCCCTAACAAAACTGTGGGAGTACTGTGCATGTTTTGGGGAGGGGCGCTGCTAGAGATTTTGGGTCCCATGAAAGCATATTATTTGGCCCCCAACTCAGGCCCTATTATCCACCCCCCTCTCAATGCCCCTGATCTTGAGGAGTGCAGTCTTCGTGGCTGATTTGGTCCCTACCAATGCTGAAACCAAACCTACGCCCTTGAATACCATGGCTGTCAGGCACATCCTCAAGCAATTAAACTTAAATCAGTTTAAATGCCCTTTATTGAGGTTCCACAGAAAAAAAGAAAAACTGACTTTTATTTTTATTACTCTAGACCACTTTCACTCATCCATTTAAAACCATGCATTCCTACAGCTGGAAATAAATATGCAAGGGAAAAAAATAAAGATTATGTGAGGGTGGGAAAAACATAAAAAGCAAATGAATTTTGGGAATACAGTTAGAAGTGAAATATCATATTAAATTCTTACACATATGACTTGTTCTAAGAGCTGCTGCACTTCAAAGTCTATTGTTTACACTCTCCTCTGCTGTAATGCAGGCGAATAAATTGCACAATGATAAGCATCAGTCTAAGCACTTCATCAATGATCCTCAGTATGAAAAGTGCATTATTTGCTACAGACAATTACATTCAGCAATTCAAGCGATCATATGAAATATCGAATATCGTGAAAAACCAGACGTGAATCCCCCCCCCCGAACTGGCACTACTAACCCTAACCCTACAAGTTCTGGCCCCGTACAAGTTTGTCTGAACCACTGGACATTGTTTTCTGATAAGGCAATGAAATCCTACTTCACAAAGGTCTCCTTTGTTTCATAGCAGCTATGCTTTGGAGATTAGGTCTAGAAAAAAAAAATAAACAGCTTAAAGGAAGGTTTGATCTTGAGTTTTGTTTTTGAAATTTTATTTCTTCTCAGACTTCCTGCGAGCTGCAAAAAGAAGCGTCAGTCATATTGACAAGAGGTTTGATGAAAAGGGGCCGGGGCAAAAGAAATGAACTGCGAGGAGATGCAATGGAAAGAGCCACAAGGACAGCCTTTGTGTGATCAAAGGGCCTGCGATGCTTGGAGAAGAAAAAATCATTAAAAAGGCCAAAACAAGACAGTCAATTTCAACCAGAACTAAGAATAAAATTTGTTCAAAGTGATGCCATGGGAACAGTTCTCTATTGCAGCCAGATAAATCAAGAGCAACTGATGGAGAAATGGTACTGTGGGAAGAGGACAAAGGCGAGGCTTACCCAGTTCAGTTATCATATGAATGTTGGCTCCACTTTTTTTGTCCTGACTGAGTGAAACCAAAGGCGGCAGTTTACCAGGTTGAGCTAATTATGCAAAACAGCATTGGGAAGGGAAACAATCGTCAACAAGTGAAATTAATCATGAGGCACTACAGAGTTGTAGAGCGTATATTGAGATATACACAGTTCAAACCCCTTATATAAAACCCAAGAAAGAGGTTTAGTTTGTCCACATGGGCCTGGACATGAGTAAATGTGGTATACTCTAGGGATGAACATTTACTCTACTGAACATAAATAGAAAACTTAGGGTATGCTATGAGGATTGCTCAGGAACATATTTACGAAATACAGTATAGAGCTGGTGTTTCCAATTGATATGTGGAAAAACTCATTTTATAGATGCATAGCTAAAAGCTGATGAACATAAACAAAATACTTGGCACAGTGCTGAAAAATCGTTAATTCAAGATGTCAGGCAAACTGTCCCTGCTGAAACTAAAATGTAATTACACACAACAGTGAGAGGTAAGCATTACACAATCTGCCGTTCAACACCATTCTCAATGCTCCACCATTACAACCTGCACACTATTCCTGCCTTTAATGCAAATTATACAAAATAAAACTTAAAAGAAATCAACTAAACGTTGTGTACCCTGAATAACAGGCACACGGTGAAGCAGGAAAAATAATCTGAATGCACACAATGAAACAAGAAAAAAGAATTGACTTTCAGTCAGTTTGTCAGCTTCTCCTGTAGCTGGACTGTAGCCAAGATGCATTAATTAACGGGAATGGCACAGAATCACATGTAACTGTCCAGGTTGGGTGTGTTACTGTAGGCTGCATGGGCATATCTATGGCCATGGGGAGTCCATGTACTGTACCACAATCGCAACAGTGTCTGTCTTACACTAAGTTTTTTAAGTTTGATATTACCATTAAAGGCATAATAAAGTGAGATCAGACTAATGCCTACAGAAAACGAAGGGATGAGCAGGAGTCGGTCCGTCAAGTACTTAAAGAGTTGATTCCCTTAATACAGTCTTGGTAAACTTTCGTGTCCCTACTACTCATCTCATTTTTCAAGCTGTGCTTCCAAACAAAGAAGGCAGTCATAAAGGTGAGATGAAATCCAGTCATACCCCCTGCCTTTAGAAGTGTCTTTGCTACAATGCTATATATTTGGGTCAAAGGATAGCTTTAGATGCCAGTCTGCAATGCTCTGGTGCACACTGAGATGTAAAACTTTCATGAGTTCCTGTGCCAGGGGAATAAAGGCAGATTCATTGTTATTAATAAATGGGTCCATTTTGTTTTTTAACCACAACAGCAACTCTATTCCTGTAAAATTACTCTTCTTCCACGAGAAGTCTTTTTCCCCGTTCATAATGAAACTTTAAAGAGGTAAAAATGTGTTAAAATACAAATATTTTCTGATATATTGCCTGTCAAAACATAAATATGAATGTAAATATAAAACTTAAATTCAATGGAACTAGCAAGGTTGTAGGAATCCATTACTCATTTTGTGTTGCAAAATATAAGAAAGTTTTCGTTATATGCCATTTTCTTTTGATGTTCGTGTCATAAGCTACAATATCATCAACATACCTATTTCTGTTACATATCGGATATTGGCTCCACTTGAGACGGGCTCTCGTACTAATCCATGCACTGGACTGTTTTCTGGAGATGACCTGTCCATTCCAGGAGGTGTAAACCCTTGAAGGAGGCAAGCAGATTTAAACACAGCAATCAGTCACCTTTGGTAAATTGGTTAATTGTAATTGCCACAAGAACTTTAGCTCTAGCGGCCATGTACAGGCAAATATGTTGTACACTGCAGATCTTCTGGTATGTCAATACCGGCTTTGTAGTAAACACCGGCTAAATTATAGTTGAATTTGAGTGCAAATATTACAACCCATTCCCCTAACTGGACACCCATGCCGGTTTTACATAACTCACAATTATGAACACTGCTAAATGCATATCGCTTCATTCTCTTTCATTACTGGTAGATAAATAAATACATTTAAATATATTCTTATAAAACTATTTTCATAATTAAGTTCAAAGCTGTCCATAGATAAATGGGGAAGTGCTGAAAACATTAACAGTTACCTAAATATTGCAAAAGAGATGCATGTTTTGCGTTTAGGGGTCAGTAGAAGCTGATTTAGCATTTACAGCCACCCATCTACTGCTGTATATAAATTTTATATGTTGTTCATTTTGTTACCATAAAAGTGGTGGTGTGGACCCCGAAAACCTTTTATCAGGAAAAGTGCCATTCAGAGTCATGGAACACAGTGACACGAGTACAAATTCACCAAACCTGACATCGTTGCATTTCTTCGAGTTGACAAGTAAACACCTTAAATCAGTAATGCTATATGTATAATACATTGCCTGTGTTTTGACATCCATCACCCAATGCTGACTTAGGAAAAACGGGCGCTTACAAAGGCAGTTGTAATGCAAGAAATATATTCAGGTCACAAAAGTTTTAAAAGAATTGCAAATCTAGTACAGAGGCTATACCACCCACTGTCGAGGTATTCAAGGTGCCGGCGCAGCTTTATGGATAGCCTTGTAAAATGGAGGAGATGCAATTGTTAAGCACTTCTTTCGTAGCTAACATTTGAAAAGAGTAACTTTCCGCGGAGTGTCTCATTATGGCAATGACAAAACCTTACTACTGTGGTTAGTAACATTCAACGACAATTATAAACACCAGTGGGGCCTTTGACCTTTGACGGTATTTATTTGTAGCTATCGATAGAATGTGAGATATAGCTACTCCACAGTGACTAAATTCCTTGTGCAGCTTTATTTATTTATTGCATAATACACTAAAGCACAACACCAAAATGGGTACTTTTGGAGAATAAACACCCAGCAGTATAAATTCAGTTATATATCTAAAGCTTTTAAGAATCCTGTTAATGTAAAATATGACAGATTTTTTTTATGGGATAAATATGGCTCAGAGAAAAAGCTGAAATCTGTAGCTAGTCAGTATCTACTTACTGGTATTTCTTAGTTTTCAAGCAGTAGTTCATGTTATAAATAGTTTTAAAGGGTAAGGAAATACTATAGGGGTTATGTAGCTCCAAATATTGAATTACAGTTTGTTCTATGTAGCCATGTTTAAATATATAAGAGAGACAAGTAAAAAAAAGCTACATCATGGAATCCAGAAGTCACCACAAATTGTAAACGATGATATAAAAAGCTAAGTCTGTCAGCATCTAAGCATATATTAAATCCGAAAAATGTGGTTATCTCATTAAAATGTTAAAAACCTGTTAAACTTCAGCCCCTCAGGCGATTTTAGACAATTAACAAAAATTACATCATAAGAAAAATCTTCTGCTCTAGCCTTTTATTCCAGCAGGATTGTTTCACCCCTAACCCCAAATCCAGACCCATTAAACATTGATTACAAAAATGTCTTTGATGTTCTGAGCTTTGTAGCACCCTGGTAATCAGAGATTCTATGGTTCGCTCCACCCAGTACAGTGACTAAATGTCTCAGTTGATCGAAATTAATTTAATACATGTAACTTTAACATTGCCTAAGGGGAATTGACTTTTAACGAGAATGAACCCAAATAACTATGAACTAAGGACCCTTGGCTGCAAAAATCAAGGAAACAAAATGGTTGCAAGTTACATGATTAAAAAAAAAAACTTAAATCCTATCAAAAACAAGGACGTAAAACTCAGGGGAAAAAAGTAGATAACTGAACAAACTGCTGCATAACTTAAATTATTCCTCAGCTACTGATGATCATTTTATAAATGTGCAGAGTTACTAAGAACTTTGCTACTGCCTGCGGCTACCAGCCCCCACTAAAAGCACTGAGGCTGGACAGACTGCATTCAATAACCCACAGCGTTTATTAAACAATTGATTTACACAGATATCTCATGTTTCTGCACTAGCCGTTTGCTCCATTTCTTAACTCTTTACAATAACTGACATAACAAGGATCCTGATACCGGAGATTCCCCCTGCAGGCAATTGACTGGTTTTCTTGTTGTTGCACTTTGCAATGTTTCCCTTGGCAACCAGGTCGTTTATTTATTCATTAGCATCTTGTTATTTAAAGTGGATTGGGTGAGTCGATACAATGTTAATACATTTCTCTGTTCATCTCGCTGAACTTTGATATCAGTAAATGATCTTCAAATGATCTGACTACTAACAATAAACAGCTTATCAGGTATCTCAAACTTGAAGCTACATATTTATTTTTGAAATGTGAATTTCCTATTCACAGAAGTGTTTAAAATTCCAACAGTTCTGTTAACATGTCACAGTAAATGTATACTAATAAATTCAGGATTTTAATGCATAATTATTAAAGGGTAAAATTGAAGGATCCTAATATTTTAAATTCCTGATATGGATATATATAATATACACCATAACATTCAAATGAATTATACACAACAGTCATAATTAGATTAATATTCAAAGCAATGCAGTTCATATTATCAGTGTGTTCAAAGCCTTAGAAATGAAGAATAATATTGTTTAAAATTAGTAAAAATTAATTTAAAAAGTAATTATTACGACATTTACGTGTGTGGCTCTGCAATTTCAAATAGCTGAATCCCAGTAGGCATGAAAGGTTATGTGTTTTAAAAAATCAGCTTGAATATAACAGCACAGATATTACAACAATATTACAACTTACAACTTCTGTAAGATCTACTATTCATCCTTAGAAAGAAGTCATTACAGATTACATCAAAAAATGGTAAGGTATACTTTCAGGAAGGTGACTTTAATACACACAGAACATAACCCACGTATGTATGTGACTGGCATAACGATTATGCAGATATGTCAGTGATTCACAAGTTATATGCACTGTTAATGCACGATACAGTATGCAGGCCGTCATGTAGCAGGCTGGCAACCAACAACGTCTCGTCAAAAGCATTTGGTCATGATGTGGCGTTGAGCTCAGGGTGGAAAAATTACTGGTGTACCCTGTGTTCCTTCTGCTGCTTCTGTTAAGTACTCATCCTACTGCATACCATGCCCTGCTACTGTACTGTACCATTTCAGGCCATACATGTCACAGCAGGGAGGAAATGCTGTATCGGGAAATGCAGATGAGAGCAGACCTCCATGCATTATACTGCATTAATTCTGCCTCCTAATGGAATGACTAGCAAAATGCACCCCATGCTTTATTTTTTCTTTACTTTTTTTGTTGCTGGGACAGGCTATTCCTCCTGCTGTCACGCAACAATGGTCATTTGTTGAGAGCCTGGCGAAAGATTAATTGCGAGACCGTGTCATGCTCCTCCACTAATCAGAAGTCCATCGCCTATAACCCCTGGCCCATCTGAACCACAAACGGGTGTCACGAGAGAGTGTGTGGCCCCTGACTACTTCTGACACGGGGACCTTATAGCCCCCATCCAACAATTTGCCCACCATTGTTCTCTTGCCAAAAACCCTCTGCCTTTCTGCCTGCTGTTGTACATCAATGATGATGTCCTTCCTTGTCTTATTCCACCCCCAGCTGCTGGGTTTGCGTAGTTTTGCTTTATTTTGTTTTGCACCTGTTACAGGCTGTCCCCAGGTTAATAATGTCCAACTTAGAAACAACTAGTACTTACAAACCAACTACCATAAAGCCTATTATATTAAAAATTCAAGTTAAATACAATGGTTCCTAATAATGAATGCACATACTACTTTGTGACATTCATGAAAACATTGCGTGGCTTCATTGACTTGAGGTACCATACAGTGCCGTATGTAGCTACTTTTTATTACGGTATTATTATTGTTCCAACTTACCTATAAATTCGCCTTAAAGACAGATTTAGGGGACGAATGTTGCTAGTACCCTTGGGGACAGCCTGCATTTCCCACTTGCATGCCAATACAGAACATCATTAATGGACTACAAACGTACAAACCTAACTGTACACTTTACCAGGTCGTGTCACTGAAGTTCCAGTGAAATACACACCTACTCCTGCAGCTGTGCACTCTTAAAATATCAAGTATGAACCATTTGCTTACGTAAGCACAACAGGGAACTGCAGGGAGACCTATATGGTTCATGTTCCAGCAATATACATTTTTTAAAACACCCAGATAAACCATGTCGCATAGTTGTTGTTTGGTATCTATAAGCTGCCATTTCAATTTAATTGTCTACTAGAGGTGCTGCACCTTCCAAATGTGAATATTTTTCAAATGCATTGTTATTAGTAGTATACAAGGTGAAATTCTGAAATGTACTTTTTCAAAATACAACCCCACAACATTTATATTACAGCTGTATCATGTAAATTTACTGTAATTACAAACATTAAAAGGTTGCCTGTTTCTAAGCATGGACGATTAATCAACGGTTCAATGGTCAAACAGATTGATGTGAGGTCCTTTAAATCACCCAGAGAGATATTCTCTTTGCCAGGTCCTGTCCCTTGCAGGCAACGGATTGAAGTATTATAGGGCAGCCCTTACCTTGGGAATTAGCCTGCAAGACCCCGATGCTGTCATCAAACTGCATAGATTGAATGTTGAGTGATGCCAAGATGCATTCCTTGTCCTGCAGTGAAGCATCATCAATACTGCTCTGATTGGCTGATAGAATAACACACATGTCGCAGAGGTTTATGTTGACGGCCCTCAAATCAGCCCGACTTAATGGTGTACCCTATGGCACAAAGAAAGAGGAAAAACAAATTAAAGACCGAGAGTGGGGTTCTGAGAAATTAGCTAACAAGCATGCTGCTTTTAATGCTATGACATTCAGCTGATTTTACTCCACACTGGAGAATCAGGGATGTGTGCTAATCTAAAGGGTACATATTCCTACTGGCAATGTTAGAGGGTTAGGTAGAATCGTTGCTTTTTTCTTCAGTTAGAAATAAGAGCAGGAATTACGTCATTTCTTTATTACATATGATGCACGCCAGGCTATTTAATTACATTTAACAGAAGTTAATCAAGATGAATATTCTCAAGTAGCATACTGTTAAAGCATAAATAAAAGTGTAATTTACAAAACATATAACTGCTTTGATTTTTGTCTTTTTTGGTAGCAACAAAAGTTAATCTGTAATGCTGGTGATGTACAGCTTCTTAGGATCTAGTGATTCTTTATATGAAGTCTGATCAATGCTGCAGCAAAGGGTATTAAATCTCATTCTGTTTGATGTGTCTAACAGGTCTAAAGTCTGTATACCGAACACTGAATAATAGGCATTTAAAAATATATTAAAATAAACAATAAAGTTTGGTCAGACAGCTTTGACAGGTTTCCTACATTATGCAATCAATCAATCAAATCGATCAATATACATTTTTTAAAAAGAAGCAGCTAATTATTATTAGAAGAAAAAAAATGGAGTGTTGCTACACTTGAAATATTACAATGTACATTGTACATTTCATGAAACTAAGTCTGTGCTACTTATAATTTAATCACGGATGCCTGACAGCAGAGTGTAAATGGTGGCTCTGTAAGGCCAGCCCACACTCACAGGCAAAATGGAAACTTTGGGGAAGTTGTGCAGCGTCTCCCACTCCCGCTTCAGGTACTCCAGGGCGCCCACAAAAACAATGGGCTTCAGCTCATGGTAGTGGAAGTTGCTGGCTCTCAAAGGCATCACCAGGTTCCTCAGCCCAATCACGGCAGAGTTTACATCGCCAAATATGCAGACCACTACGTGACCACTCAGAACTGTCATGGCGGCCTCACTTCGCGTCTGAAAAGGGGGGGGGGCAGGGCATACATGAATTATGACATAATGATAACAATGGTGAGTGCTTGTATACACGAGGAAAACGTCTGAGTAGAAAAGGTCAGTCAAGCTGATGGGAAAGACTGCTACTTTATCATATTTCTCTCTAATATAATCAAGACCTCAGCAATAATTCACTCTGAATTAGTGGATTCATCCTAGTTAAACAGAGGAAACATTTTATCTTTTATCAATTAGTATCTGGTGCTGCACACACTCTGACTAATGTACTTTCAATGATTAAAAGAGTATATATTTTATTCAGCTCTTTCGCACCATAAATATTTGTCTATAATTTAGAAGTACTTGTACAGTTAATTTATTGAGAAAGGTACAGCATCATAAATAGAACCAGGTCACTTTATGTATGAAGCGATACAAAATAACATTTCATTAACAGGGTGATACTTGCAGGGAGGTGTACCACTCAGGTGGCTGTAAGTGTTTAAGAGCAATTTTTGCACAAAACACTTTTTTGGAATATGTGACACGTACTGGTGTTGATGTGAGAATTGTGAGATTTCTGGTGCAGTAATACCCACCAGGATGGCCTTCTCGATATCCCTGGCTTCACACCAGTGAAACATTCCTGTGGAATCAAACTTCTTCACGCTTACTTCTGTGTGATCAATTTCATTTCCTGCAAAGGGGTCGTGCCTGTTCGGGACAAAGAGGGACACTAAAATCGCAGAACCATACCATAAAGATATATTTTTTATTTCATAACCTTGGGAATATTGCAATAGATAACACCGATTCGGTTTCCTTAGAATGAAAATTAATTCAACTTCAGTTTCAGATTCACTGATGTCAGAATTTGTTAAGAATGGCAGAAACCATTCACTTGGACCTTTCTGTCAGCGCTGGAATGGACAGGACGTAAAATGCAGGCTTGAGTGTTTGAATGGCATGAGAATGGAATGACAATTATGCGCTTTTACAGCACACAGTTTCTGACATGATGTTCTTCTCAGTAAAAGCTTTAACAGGCTGCAGTTTAAATATTTTAGCAATTTGCCCAATCATATTTTGCTCCACATACTCAAGACCATTAAAGTTTCAGCAATGTGTCACGACCAAACAGGCTAATTTATTTCAGTGATATGAACAGCTGATTTTAATTCTACGCAACACTGACCATATAAGTGCCCTCACAGCTGAGATAGCTGTGGTTATGGTATGTTCACTTCAATTTGCAGACAGCTGACCAATGAACAATACTAAGAGTGTCTGTATCTCTCTTAAAACTGAATGGATGGAAAGCCACATTTTGTATAATGCAATTCATCACTTGTTTTAATTTTACACACACATACACACACACACACACACACACACACACACATTGGGTAAACATATCTTTATGGGGACCACTCATTCATTTCTATGGGAAAAATAGAAATTATAATAACGCTAACTATGACAACCTTAACCCCTACCCAGTCACAGATTTTTATGAAATTGAGTGTTCCCTCATAGGGACCAGGAAACTTGTCCCCATAAGGGAAAAAAACGGGTATTCATCATGTTGTGGGGACATTGTGTCTCCATGATGTAAGATATACCTACACACACACAAACACACAAACACACAAACACACACTATATA
>JABFEA020000044.1:8144566-8158118 GCA_019775915.2 Cyphomyrus plagiostoma
AGTCACAGATTTTTATGAAATTGAGTTTTCCCTCATAGGGACCAAGAAACTTATCCCCATAAAGGAAAAAATGGGTATTCATCATGGTAAATATATATAGTATAATATAATAGCAAATTTGGTATACATGGATACATTCCTAATATTTTACCAACAATCAATAAAAATTTACTTGTAAAAAAATGAATAAATTGACTCCTTTATTTTTAAAATTTAAAAAGGGAATCTAAATGTCCTAAATTATTATGGTGCATAATGAAACTGTCAATTATACACTATAACAATATTAGATTAATTACTAAATACTGTAGATGAGCTTTGTCATGCTGGGTGACAAGAATCTTGTAGCTGGTTTGCTGGCTTTTTGGCTGTTTTGCAATGCTGTGCCATGTTTGCTGTTCCCGACTCATTTTCCAAAACACAACCTGTACTATTGTCACAACTTTTTATGCTGCAGTCACATGGCATAATCATTCTAGGCTGCTTATTTTGGTATTGTAACACGACTAAACACCATTTTCTTAACATCAGCATTAACACAGTACGCTAAGTGCAAAACAATTCCGGCACAGGACTAAACCAAAGCCTCTAATTTAGTCATTTTCATCTTCTAGGCTTTTTCATTTTTTCATTATGCCCGCTTAGCACATTTTCGAAAACTGCGGAAGCACGACTCGTGTGCATTTACTGCTATCTATATTGCTGTTCTGAGGGTGAACGTGCTTATTTTTCCCCAGATATAAATAATTAACCTTTTGATTCATACAAGCACTTTCAGAATGACACCATACGCAGCATTTTAAGTATGTATGATGGTGTCAAGGAAAGCTACAGTACTTCAGCCTCCTAGAAGAATGGGTCAAAATGTCTGCCTTAAAGGTGAAAGCCTAAGGCTAGATTATAAAGCCCCTTTCAGTAAAGTCGCTTCAGGGAAACAACTCTCTCCCTTTCATGCCTCTGCTTCTCAGCTTCCACAAAGCAACAATACCATCATTTATAATGATTGCAATATCAATATAAAACACAGAAAGTCAGGCCTTTTCATGTAGCACGAGGAGACTTTGTGCACTTTCTTTTTTTATTATTTAAATAAGCCTTCTGACAATCTTTACTTTTTCCACATTATTAAAATTCTGACAACTAAGGTCTCTACCTGGCAAACCAGATAGAAAAAAGTGTCCCTTATCTACTTTTGATCACATTTCTCGTGCCAAAAATAAAGACTGTCAGGGTTATGATTAAAAACATTAACACAAGTGTCTTGATGTACCCCCTCAAGCAGTAGAATAAATATTATAGAATAAGCTCTTCTCAAAAACCCGTCCCAAGCGAGAACCAATTGTACTCTATTCTGCTTATATCTCCTGCCATTGTTTTTATGTTTGACATATTCTTACTTAAAATAACATCTGCACTTGTAGGTTCTACAATACTGATGTACAGATAGACTGAGCATCATTACAGTATGTTCATCTCATAACTTCTCTGTAGTCTGTCAATCTTTAGCATTATTTAATTATAAATAATTTGATTTTAGTCATTTCTGTGCATCAAAATTCAAATTATCGCTCCAGCTTTTACAGATATGTTCAAATTTAGTTCAAAATAATTCTTATCCTTAAAAATCATTAAGAAATGATACCTGCAATACTTCCATCAATTGCACAGATACATTTTTACAATTAACGATTTAAATATAAGAGAATGTTCTTCTTTGTTATATATTGTGGATACTGTATTTTATTATTTATATAAATAGTGATAAATTACTTTAAAATAACCATCTTTTTTTAAGTTCTAAGAACTTTAATTTTCAACATTTGCAAAGTATGACAAAACCAGAAATTACCTGACAAAACGTACATTTTTGGCTCCCTAAACAAACTGCTTTTAAATGGATGGGCTATTTATTTCACATTTCACCCCTTTCGCCGCACATTTCACTTTTTTCCTGTATTGCTGGAATATCACACAGAGACGTGTCAATTAACATGCTCGGTATGGAGATGAAATCAGCAAGTACAGGTGCTAATAACAGCGAGAGCATTTACTGCTTTTACACCCCGGCTGAATATTTCATTACGTGCCGCATGTTTCACGATTCACTCTATACGGACCCCTGTCAGTTCAATCTTCGCCGGCTACAATGACTGCTGCGGTACGGCTCTGCCAAGATATCTATCTTTCACAGACTGTCAGCGATGACTGCTTGTCACAAGCCAACTCTTCCGATTGCTGCGACTCCAGGGTACCAGACATGATATTCGTGCCACCGCACAAAGCGATCTGAACAAATGCATTGTGACTTTCCACAATTAGATGTGTCTCGTGACCCATCAAAAGGTCCATGGGAATGGTGTTAATTTCAACAAGGAATTTTATATGGAGGGCTAAGACATAACTTGTTACTTCCGTGACACTTTAGGTCCTCCAACTGGGAAATAGCTTTATTTACATGCCAAATTGTTTTTCATCAACAATTGATGAGCCGTGTTTTGTTCTCTACCCTGGCAAATTTACCTACAAAATAAGCCACCAAGAAGATATTTAGGAGAAAAATATGAATTGCTTTATAAAATAAAATGTTGTATAAAAGAACATCTATTTAATTGTACAGAATATTTAGATATTTGTACAATTGAACACCTCAGCTATAATAATAACAATGCATAGTTTTCTTCCTTTTCTTACAAAAGAAACAGTGTATTCAGACTTTAATTGCAATGAAGGCTCTCGACAAACATCAACAGATGTATTGTATCTGTATCTGTATCTGTGCACCCAATTCCCATGCAAAACAAAGGCAACTGGAATCAGAGGGGAAAGTGAGTTTACAGCTACACTCGCCTCCGGTTTATCGTTCACACTAGTGTTTAGCTATTCCGCTATTTCACTCCCCGCATGCTGCAAGCCTGGGATGAGTGCACTCCCTCCATTCCTCTTTTGCAGGCAATGAAAGCAAGCTTCGCTTTGAAAATTTTCCCCATCATGCAAACTGACAAAGGCATGATTTTCAAAAACCCACAGCCAATCTGTTGATCATTACTTATTTACAAAGGCCTTAAGGCTTGGCGCCCTGTGAAAAAAAAGAAAAAAAAATTCTTGATACAGTATACGTTTTTTTCCCCGCTTGTTGAATGAAGTATCCCTAAGGCTACCACAAACAAATGCTTTCTATTGTGTATAAATGCACCCTTTAACAGTAAAGTATTTAATATATGTGATATAATATATCTACTGAAAAGTGTTTGTGTAGAAGTAGGTATGCTTGTGTTTGGTAATTTGATGCGATGCTGAGGGCTATAGCTTGGAAAAAAGTCTGCACCTAGTACAGAGGACCTGTCATCTCAGTACCCAAGAGCCGGCAGAATATAGAAGTACCCTAAAGCATCCAAACTATGACACCTCTTTGAAGCATATCAAAACTGTGCAAATAACTCAGAAGAATTATTATTACTCAGAGATCAAAGAAAAGATGCATATATTATGTGATAAGGTAAACATTCCACTCTGCACAAGAAAATAAAAATTCACCTTAGAGCTCAGAAATAAAACTAAATATTTTTGAGCAAACAGTTAGTTTGAAATTGGCCAATTTATACAAGGCAGAACATACACACATATCTACATATATATATAAACCTTTCTTTGAGAAGACAGCAGTTACAATGGGCCCAGTGATGGTTTTTTTTTCTTTTGAACTTTTTTTTTTTTAAACCAAAATCCTTCAGTGTTATATATTTCAGGGGGCTAAGAAGCACTATATGGCTAATGCTTTAGAATCTGTGGAGGTTGATAAAACAGTATATTGTAGAAAAGGGACAAGTTTAAGTTCTTTATTTCCTCTCAAGGGCCTTAAACGATATTTATAGTATGACTGTAATGGTGTGAGCTTCAGCGCGTTGCAATTCCCAAAACATATATGAAGAACACAATCCTGTGTCAGTTAAAGAAATGGCTTAATAATCTATTTGTTTTGCGAACCCTGTAGTATGAACTGTTAAATTTCACATACAGGACATACAACATTCAAAATGCAGCATTTCTGAAGTTTTGCGGAAATGTAACAGTCTACACAACATGAAGCAGATATGCACACAAAGTGCTCCGAGCTCAAATAATGCATTCTAAACATGAGACGCCCTGCATATCTCCAGTTATCCTGCACGTCTTGCTAAGGCAAATGGTTCAGTAACCTTTGAGGAAGGTGGCTGAGGTTAGCGAACAGGGCTAGAAGCTAACAATATGAAGCAAGCACGCCAGAACAATGCACAGTGTATCCATATACACTGTAAGCCTTTCCTCTCTAATTCAGCTGCCCCATTTACAGGGATCACACCAGATAGCCGACGCGGACATTTTGAGCTGCCTGACGACGTCATCAGAAACAGCCACACATTCGGCCCGCAATCTGAAAATCGCTACTCCTTCAAATCGACCAGCTAATTCACACCCGTGTCCCACTTGCACAAATTAGACTTGTACTAAAATGTGCAAGTGCACGGTAAATTTTTTTTTTCAATTTAAGCTCACAGATGATGATGTCTTGGCATTGTTACAAAACTCATAACAACAATGTGTACATGTCATAAACCTATTTATTAGCATGCTAGTATATTCATTTCTAGTTAAAAATTGAAGTTGACGTGACTTATCAATACAATATTGTGATTATTCACAACTTGATGGATTGTATGGATTAAATAGGAATATGAATTAATGTATTACATACGGAATAAAAAATAGCTTGTAGGTGGTTGATAATTATTATGATAAATGCTTAGCTAAATTAATCCATCCTGCAGACTTAACATGCATTTCTTGCACATCCTTCTTCCATCCATGACCACATGCGCAGAAACTTGGACCTTTTATCAGTCAAAATCAATTAACGGCAATTTAATTCCAGCAGACAAGATAAAAGGTAGGTAATATTTGAATTCATTTTTGATTGTGAAGATACGTCTTGCACACGGCCTTAAGTACCAAAAACAGCACTCAGAGGGATTCCTACAATAGACGAACGGCTCAAGGCAAAGTAACCACATGAGCTCTTCTGATTGGTTAGCACTGTCATTAGTGCCACTGCTGTTTAAGAAATACATGTGGACGGGACCGGGTGACAGCTGAGACTTTAAAGCAAGAATATTTTTCAAACAGCTTTTCTTACTCTCTTTCATGACAGAAATATCTCAGCTCTATCATTAACTGCTGACAAGCTGACAGAATAAATGCTTCACCCTTAAAGGGTTCTCCTCATTCTCCCTTCCCCCCCCCCACCCTTACCAACACCACTCCCTCTATGCCCCACACACATGCACACGCACAACTAATTCAAATTAACACACTCGAAATCATCGCGCACGCAAAACTAAAAAGCAGGCACGCAAGGGCATGTAAGCCATCAACAATAATATACAGGCCAAACACACACATACACAGGCACACGTGCACACACACAGGAGTGCACAACCACACTCATGCGTGACCCAGTGCATGCTCCTCCATCTCCCTCCCGTGTTTTTCACGCATGGAGAAGCTTCCTGAAGCTGTCGACTCACCGCGTCATTTTGGGCGAGCTGTTTGGAGAATTTCGCATGTCTCCGTTCCTCTGCTTTTTTTTAGGCGTTGATGGTGCCTCCTCGTCGCCTGCAAACATATGCAAAGGTGTCAGATTATGAGCTGTAATGTGCAACGGGACTGACATACTAAAAGATGGAAAGTCAACACTCAAACAATCATAGCTATATCTTAAAGGTCCCAAAACAGAAAGTGAATATGTTAGTAAGGAATAGAGGGAGATCTGTGGGGGCAGGACAGGGTCGTGGAATGTTGTTTGGCTAAAAAAATTAACAATAACAAAAATAAAATAATAATAGTAATAATAAACAAAACCATGCTCCAGTGGGAAAAAAAACACTCTCTGAGCATGTGTTGGCACCTAGCGTTAATACTACTGCCCTTTCTGATGTCATCACCATCACACTGTCCTCTTCACAGTGAGCATGCGCTGCCAAAAATATTATAAGCAAATATGACCGTTTAAGATGTGAAATTGGTGCAGTGTACAAGAGCAGTCAATGCAGTTTAAAATAGATACAGTGTATTTGTGCTCCGCTACAAATCACCCTCCATCTCATGAGTGCATTCATAAATAGGCATTATTAAAAAAAAAACCTACATTAAGGTAAGTAATCCCCTAATATAAATCAATGGTTACCAATGTAAATCACAAATGTTATTATTTATTTATCTCAAAAACATGCTAAAAGGTTCAGTTATGATTTGTCATCTTCAGGTAATTATACAGAAAATAAATAATAGTATTAAATGTGAATAGAACAATACTACTCTTAACTGACACAAAAATACAATTAGTATTAAAACCCAAAATATAACACAAGTATATGTTCTGAAATGTATACATATTCAGAACCTAAATACAAGATCCTCAAATGATCTTTTAACCATTTATATATTATTCATATATTTCTAATTTAATGCAATCCATCTCACAGAATGACTGCAAAAGAGTGCAAAGACTCCGTTATATAATATATAACACAAGTACTTCAAGAAAAAAGCTTCATGAGAGTTTCACAATTAAAATGTTAACAGAATAATTAACATAATTATAGTAGTGCTTAAAATTATTTTGAATTTGATGAAATTAAAGTAAGTCTTACGTAAAATTCAGCATCTCATACAAAACATTAAATATATGAAATCAGATATGTAAGCTATTAAGAAATATATTTCATTAACATTAAAATACAATCATGTACTGCATTAAAATAATGTCTGTTTTACTCTTATAAATTCACCATTGCATTCTTCCATCACCAGGGTTACCTAATCTCATGGTAGGTGCACTTTGCACTTTAAATTAAGTCATTCTCCCTACCCATGTGCTCTATACATACCGGAACCACCCTCCCATCCAGGGGTTTTATGACAAAACAACAAACAATAGCCGGAAACTAAATGCTCCAACCTTCTAAGCAAACAATATTACACCACATTTGCAGCACCACTCAATATAAATGAATCAATCGAAAAAAGGGGGGTTTTTATGACTGATACTAAACATCCACCATGGTTGTTCTTTACCTGCAGTAAGACCAATAAAATTGTGTCCGGTAACTTTTTTGTCGATAACTATTTTGGCTCATTTTACCTAATGCAAAACTATGTTTATCTCTCTCTAGCCTCTGCTCCTTTATCTTAGACACTATCGAAATGCCACCCCGCCCCCCGCCCCGCACCCTATGCTCTTCCATAAGCTTGACAGTGACACATATCGGGTCATTAGTGAGAAACTGTGCACATGCAAGCACTCCAACTGCAGCAGCATGCGCCGTGCTACACACTGACTGATGCATCCGGCTACAGGCAACCTACGGGCTCTGCGAGCGCATGTGGAGTTACTGGGCCGGTATCTGTACTTTACAGGCAGGCTGCGAGCTCGCTGGAGCTGGCTGGCCGGCGCCCGGCCCACCTCCCCGGAGCCCAGCGTGCTGGGCAGGAGGCAGCTTCCTTTACGGTTATTGACTAGGGGGACCAGCTCGGCCGCTTCTGCGCTGGGGCGCGCCCTGTGAACCGCGTCAGCGGTGCCGTCGTGGGACTTAACCAAGCGATTCTGATAAGTTGGTCTAACTTCGTCCTTTACTGCCAAATAATGAAAAATTAGATCAGCTGTGGCAACACAAATGGAAAATGACTTTAACATACAATGTTCAGTCACTGGCTAATTTAACATGAAGGACTATACGTGCGCCTATGAATAATACCTGAAGCACCATTTCATGTGCCACAGCGAACATTTCCAGGGGAGCATCTAACCATGTCATGTTTACCTTCATGTATAATTATGTTAATACATTAATAAATATGAGAATAAAAATAAATGCCGATTTCAGTGTCATTCTATTATTAAATGTGAAACTTTTGTGAATAAGTTGTACCTTGAAAGTTACTATTAGTTTAAATAATTGAAAAAGACGCCTCATTTATATTGAACACCACTTAACTACAAGGAATCCGCCGAGATTAAATGCTACATTTGAAATAATTATACTAAACTATATATAATGGACATGAATTAATTAAAGGCACAGTCCTGTTCTCGCCCGTTTTTCTTCCATGAAGGAGAACAAACCCACAACAGCACTGCATCACTGACAGCACTGCAAAAGTCTACAGGACTCAGGTAAGTTGATCATTTCACTGTATGCTGAAAAATGATACAATGATAAAATTTGATCAACACTACAAAGATAAATTTTGCTTATTATTATTTAAACGATTAACTCAAAAATGATGTCACTGATATAGCGCATTTTTTCGCGGAAGCCTCCACAATAAAATGGATCCCTAAGTGTCGCTTTCTTCAACATGCAGTTATTGATTGAATCTTTAATAATTCCAATATTCCATAGATCCCTTCTATCCGGAGAATCATAACAGTAATGCAGGTCAATTATTAAAACTACAGAAGCAACTTGGACCATTTGAAAATGGGATATACAGTATTACTCATCGAAATATATAAGCGCGGCAGCAACAATGTGTATAAAACCTTTTTAAATGTACGATAAAATGTTTTAAGTAACAGACTGCATGGTTTCAAACAGGAGCAGCAGTGGATGTGGAGCAGAAAAATAAAATAATGCCTCCAGCAAGTTAATATGTTAACCATGCCACTATCATAGTAATAAACAAGAATTTGATCGCTGTGGATAATAAACAGTTAATAAACAGTCTCATCCCGGCAGCTAATAAACATGGTTTTGGTTGAACATTCATAAGGTAAAAAAATGCACACATTTGTGATAAAAATGTATATTAGTAACACAATTTCTTTTCTTCATCCACTTCCTCAGTGCAACTTGAACTTTGATAGGTTTCAGATTTAATTAATATGAAGGTAACTGAATTTGCTTTATTCCAAAAATCTAAATGCATATGCTTCAAATGCACTTACACAGTAATATGTTTAGACTGGGAGATTCTGCATTAATATGTACATGCAAAAAAAAAAACAGATAGATTCATTTTACTTCCTGTGCTTTGTTTATGAGGCTTATGTATTGTACAAGTGTGAATACCCTGTGGCTAATTATTCCCTTGAACTGTTTATCTAAGGATGGCCACAGATGGTGAAAACTCCAAAATCTACCCTTGAGGATCCGTTTGTTAAACAAAGACAACAACCATAACAAAACACCTGTGTTGTCTGGATACCTCCAGATCTGCGGTGAAACAGGCCTCTAGCAAGTAGCAGATAAAAGATCACATCTTGTGATTTGCTCTGGTGCAAGAGACACCTGGTTGCTTTTTAGTTCCCAGGAGCGTTTCTATTGGTTGTCTGGTCAGATAATGCAAATTTAATGTCTACACAAAAAAAAGTTAACTAACATGTGATGCCATGTGACTTTGGACACCATAATCATAAAAAATAATAATAAAAAAAAGATTCTTTCCTTTTCCTTTTCAGGACTGGCTCTGTGCGATATGGAGACAATTATTCTCACCGTCAGCTGCCGTACGGATTTAAAACCCGCACGAATAACTCCCAAATTCACCTGTCCCACATGAAACATACAGAGAATTACTTCAGGGCCTCTTGGTGTGGCAAATTCACCATTGATGGAGCATAATTATATGAGCCACCAGACTTTCAAAACATTTTGTGTCTAGTAACTATCTATGCATCAACCTAGCTGATTTGTAAATGAACTTGGAATTACACATTAAACTTGCAGACAGAATAGCAATAATCCACATGTGCTACACTGCATTTCGAGTATCAAATTATCAGGAAAAGTTATTTGTAAAAGTAATATAATAACAAGTTTAATTTACCACAGATTTTAAAGTTTCATATCCTTAAACCTTCGGCACGTCAAACTTACAAAAATAAATGCATCAAGTATTTAAATTTAGAAAAGATTAAATAATTATTGTAAAACAAAGACAAAATCTCTATGATAGCAAAATGCAAGAATACTGAGTAGAAAGCTGCATTTCATGCGCCATTCTGTGCAGAATTTTGCTGGAGTTGTAGCACCATCTGGTGGTTAATCTACTACCTGCTGAAGCAACTTTGCATTTATGGATTCGTCCGGGACACCAAAACAAGACAGACAAATCCAAGTAAAAGTTCTTAGACTTTCCTCCCAATGACTATCATTATATACACAGATGTTTAACCGTAATTTTCCCCAAATAATTACTACACCTACAGCACTTTGTTCACTACACAGTGCTGACAAGGAAACATATTAACACAGGGCAATGATGAAAGGTAAAGGCATTGCAGCTTTGCATCTGTAACAAAGCGGAGTTTTGGGACTAAATGAGAAGAGCAGTGGAGGACTTTAAACAAAGAAGAGGAATAGTAAAAACTTACTTGGTTTTTTAACTCCATTATAGCTATTTTTAGCTGAGGAAAACGTAGAAACATTCAAAGGTTATAACTCGCAAATGGAAAGCAACACCATCGAAAACTGAAGGTTTAAAAATGATTAGAAAGAGGAGAGGTGAAAAAGAATGAATTAAACTGATTTAAGACAATGGTATGACCAGAAACAACTGGTAAGATCACAAACGTAAAAGGCAATGGGTGGAAAAAATAATCTGAACATACAGAGATTAAAGGTCCAGCAAAAGCAAGCTATTTCTGATTCGTTCTGAGATTTTCAAGATCATTAATTTGCCAACAAAATGAGATTGTAAGTCAATGAAAATGCCGTGGTCTGTCCTTCCTTACCATTTCATTAATATGATGAATTTTTGAAGAATGCGATGAACAATGGTTTTGTATATTAAGTTTTAGGAAGAGTATTACTTAACCAAAGAGAATAATAATAATAATAAATAAATACATCATGTAAAAAACCAAACATACCACAACACAACAGTGGCATGTACTAGAAGTGGACTTATTGGACTGATTTATTGGTGTAACTTGTCGGAGTTAAGATACCACAGTTTAAATGTACTTCATATATGTTCACTTACATTTTGCCTTAAATCCGACAAGTTACACCGACAAGCCAGTAACCCCGCTTCATAGTACAGCAGCCGGTTTAAATGGACCACGACACAACAGTGGCCTGTACTACGAACTGGGATTACTGGCTTATCGAGGTAACTTGTCAGATTTAAGGTACCATAGTTTAAATGGACTTCATATTCGTTCACTTACATTTTGCCTTAAATCCGACAAGTTACCCCGATAAGTCAGTAACCCTGCTTCATAGTACAGCCCCCAGTTTAAATGGACCACAACACAACAGTGGCCTGTACTACGAACTGGGGTTACTGGCTTATCGAGGTAACTTGTCGTTTTTAAGGTATCATAGTTTAAATGGACTTCATATTCGTTCACTTACATTTTACCTTAAATCTGACAAGATACCCCAATAAGCCAGTAACCCCACTTTGTAGTACAGCCCCCTGAATCACTGTATCATATTTTATGTGTATTTGTGTCAGTATTTGTGTTTGGCTGATTCAATCCATAAATAAATTGGAAATGAAGAAAGATCCAAATCTTTCTGTAAGTAAAAACTTACATGATTTTTTCATTCCAGTAGAACTATTCCTAGCTGAGGAAAATGCAAAAAAAAACATTCACATGTTACACCTCTTCAAAGAAAGCAAAATCATTGAAAACTGAAAGTTTAAAGATGGAAAAAAAAAATAACTGAAATAAGGATGTCGCTTAGGCACCGATATATCCAGAAGCACCTGGGAAGATCACAAAAATAAAAGCTAATGGGTGGGGAAAAAAGTATGAGAGTTAATAAACTGCTCGTTCAACGGACAAATACAAAGGAGAAACTGAAATTGCTGAATATTTAAATATTAAAGCTCAAGCAAAAGCACGTGATTTTTTTTGCCAAGGTTCTCAAGCTCATTAATCTGCCAATGAAATGCAATTTGTGGTTAGTGAAAGTAACATGGTCTTACCATTCAAATACCATGATGAATTTTGCCATGAACCATACGGTTATGTAAATGTAATTTTCTGTAATTATCTCTTAAGTTTGAGAGTAGCGTGTAAAAGAATAAAAAAAAACAGCAGATACAACACCAATAATATGTGTGTGACACTATTTCAAAGCATTAAAAAATCTGAAATGAAGATCCAAATATTTTCCCATATGTATGGTACGTATAGTAATCCTAAGAATCAGACTGTCTTATAATCAGAGGACACATGTTTACTGGGCTTCTGTGCAAATACTGTATAAGCAAAGCTCCTGACACAGGTGAACTGAAGGGAGAGAGACCAGTGCCGTGAAATTCACTGCAAGCCCACTCGGAATCAAAAGTCCAGCCATTCATTAGTACTTTTTCTGATACGATTTCAGACAATAAAGGTCACAGTTTGGGCTCAAGGCAGTGCTGTGACTGTAATGTTCAACTTGGAACCATGCTGGCCCTGGCATCTGTCGCATGTGATCGGTCGACGCAAGAGGAGTCAGAGGACTAACTGGCTAGCATCTGTCCTACACCGAGGAGGAATGCGGGGCACTCCGCTGCCTGGTGGTAAGGAACTGTCAGGTTGAGTTTCATGACAACCCGTAGCACTCAAGAAATGAAAATGCAAACATAATTTCTGTGTCACCCTGCATAAGGCCCCTTGCTCGATCCGGGCCGCAGCAGGCAGACACCATCTTTACGAGCCTGTTCCCGTCATACAGAGAGAGCACCCGTGCCACTTGCACCCACATGGGCCCGGGAAAAATACCGCAGGAGAGTGACGCCTTTACAGCTGTAAGTTGTGACCTGCTCTCCCCCGAAAAGATGCCTACTGTTCAGTCCGTGCGCCTCGATAGTCTGATGCCGGAAAAGACGACAACGACGATTCTCCGGACATCGGGAAAAAAATAAATAAATATGGGGACCGTGGATGTAAATAGAACAGGCTTGTGATGCAATATCACCTCCTAATACTCGAGGCTCATTAAAAGGCACACAGAAAGCATCTACAGCCAGGATGGGCATCAACTTTTAAGTTAACAATTTGATTAAGATTAATATATAAAGGATATATGAATTAAGAATAAAGAAAATAAAGAAAAAGCTATGAAAGCTATCATGTTCTGATGCCATTTTCAAACAAACAGATCAATGAAGCCATGAAGCTCCAACAATGCAACAACATGCATTGGAAGGATTCTGTAATTTTATGGATCTTTGTTGTAAAACTTAACTTAAAAAAAACAAATTCAAGGCAACGAGATGTAGGAGCACGGATGTCTTAAAATGTATTATAAATATATCCTATGAACTAATTTCTTGACATCTTGAAAACTATAATGAAAGCACTCATAGTTCTTTGGGACAATACGCAAATCCAAGTTTGATTTTTGCTTTTTAAAGAGAATTTGCGCAGCATAATTTTTATCATTTAAGTTACATTAATTATTCAGCATTATGCTGCCTAATTATGACATAATTGCGTCTAGGGTGACCACCTGCTAATAAGCCCAAGGGGGGACAAGGGGTATGTTTCTGAGGGACAATGTGGGACACTGCC
>JABFEA020000044.1:8158218-8169760 GCA_019775915.2 Cyphomyrus plagiostoma
TCAATTTGCGGGACGCATGAATTGGGCTTCAAACGCTGTGCGCGCACGCGCTACGCGGGACGGGTGGTCACCCTAATTGCGTCATACTAACACAGTGTATTGTGGATAAATGTGGACTACGGTACACATACACAAAGCCAGCATTGATACTAACTGGTCTTTGCCAATACAGCAATATCACACAGGAGGGAAATGAAAGACTTGGTGTACAGGCAGTACATATTTCTCCGACCGGCAAATAGATCCATTTTTACTAATGAAAAAGAATTCCACTGTCACAGAGCTTATAGTATACTGTATATTTTCCTACAACCTATCAACTGAAATAGGTATCACAAACTTAAAAACGGGTAGGGAAAAATCACTAAATAAGAACAAGGTCTAATATTACCAACTATATTTTATCATAAAAATATGCATGCCTGTATAGACCACCAATTTATTAGCACACATCAGAGAATCCAGCGCTATCCAGCAGATTGTGATTCGGAATGAATGGAAGACAGTCCCACAGAGGTCTATAGAAAGAGTTTAAGGACACTCGCTTAAGGATACTCACCAAAAAACACGTTCACGCACGGAAAAAGATATACCACAAGTCCATACTATCCATACTAAACCGATTTCATAAAACCTCTATAAACTCCAAACTGCAATAAGTACATTTTACCATATAATTAGTCAATTTTCCCACGCAAACGTTTACAGCTTCACAGGGTTTTAGGAGAATGTATTAAAATAAAATGCTAACTTTTAATATGCAACTGCGAACCTGGTTAACTACACTTGTTAAATGTTCTGATGTACAGATACCAAGTCACATAAAGACCATGCAACAATGGAAGGCTTTAAATGGTAGGTTACTGCTACTGGCTACTGCATAAGTGCCCCCTATAGGCCTGTCAGGCTCCTGCAGGAAGCGGTTTGGCAGTAGTGAGAGATGCACTGGTCCTCCGATCGGTACAAGCTCTCCTGCACTGTGTCATGAGACCAACAACAGGGGCAAAAAACAGGAACAGGAACCTGCCTGCCTAGTCTCCCTTTGTAGTATCTTAGTGGACTTTTAGGGATGTCTGTAGACAGTCCGAGAGGCTGAAACAGAACTAAATTGCAGCTAAAATCCAAAAAATAATACACAGGTACCACAAACAGAAGTATATTCTTCACGACTATACTCACTATATAGTCTAACCTGTCAAAATTGAACAAAAACTTTGGCTTTTGTCAATGATAAAGTGTCACAGCACAACAACAACAGAAAACTATACCTCGCAAACCGTCGAGAGGAAATCAGTAAATCTCTGGTTGAGTGGATCACTTAAATCTCCTACCCAAACAACTCAAAACACAATGAACAGAAATAACATTATATATAAATCAAACACATAGCCAATAAAGTATTAATCCCTTTACAGCTAATTCAGTAATTCGGTATCAATTTATTCACTAGCGAAAAAACTGAAAACGTCTTAATTTTTAAAACCTGTAAAGCAAATGAACAAATAAACAAAACATTTTTTCTTTTCACATTAACATTTTTCAGCATTTAGAAAAAAAGAACTATTCAAAAAAATATATACAGTATATACACTGGACACCGACTTAAACAAAACACTAGCAATTCACATGCTGTACTAAAAGAGCATGCTCTACCACAAAGTCTAAAACACCCTACTCAACACGAAAAAGCAACACCACGGGAAAAACCAAGCTAATAATAATCAACAAAACTAACACCGACGATAATAAGGATAGAAATAAACCATTTCAAACTGCCACATTAACATAATCTATGGAATTACGACAAACAACACGGCACATGGAGAACGTCACACGTACAGAGCACACGTCACAAACATGGAACAGCGTGTGCTGGTGTTCAAACTTACAGGCACGTAAATCGGTTGAGCAATCATTAACAGAGACAGAAGAAACTGGGAAGGTTCTTTGAAGGGTGTCCATGTTACTACGTACACTGCCTGACATGCAAGAGCAGTCACGCTCAGAGCGTCCGCAATCAAAACAACATGCCAGTTTCATTCTTTTGTAGACGGACATCTTGGCTACAGTCATGTTTTGGATGAGAGGAAAGGAAAAGCAGCAGGTTAATGGAAAGGTCATACGTAACCAGGGAAGTTGGAAGGTTACTTCATTGGGGAAAAGTGTAGACCTTAGAAACTATTTTTCAGTCGTGACCCTTATAGGGAGATGGCATCATATGCAGTAAATACCGTCTACAAATGCAAAATCCGAAAATTGGACAAATGACTGTTTTTTCAGGTTCCAAATATACAATAAGCCAGATAAAATTTGAATATATGTGTTGGTTCAAAGGTTACAGATCACAATAGAAAAAAATTGAGTGCCATTAATTTTGAAGCATAGTTCATCAATTTTGCAAAGTCACACTCTGCACTCATTATATCTGGTCGGCACCTCAAAATGTGTGGGAATTGAGATCTCCAGGGTCAACTTTCTTGTTTCTGTTTTCTAAGGCCGTTTGAGTTAAATATAAGAATTTAAGAGGCAAAACATGAGATTGGAAGGGAGCATTCCAGGGAATGGATGGATGATGTCTTCATCAGCAGACCCCAGTGCCAGGCGCTCTCCCACGACTTCATGTTTCCCCCATTGGCATCTGATCTGGAGCACGTACCTGTGTCAACCATGCAGCAGCAGGCCAAGGCCAGGGTCCGGGCAAAGGAACTACACATTCCATTCTAAACTAAACATTACCACACACAACAGCCCCCACTTTAAAATGCATCGGCAAGCAAATGGGCACCACATCTATCTGGCTGTGCTTGTAGTATCATACTCCACAGCGCTATGATTAAGAAAAGTGACAGAAAGTTACAAAAAATTTTGACATCCATCAGAAAGAGTCACATTTTTAAAAAAAATTATGAAACCAGTGCATTCGGTAAGTGCAATTACAAGTCTACAGTCGTCGCAGATAATGTTCTGATGCACGTCTGTAGCCTTGCAAATTCAATACATAAGTGGTGCTTTTAATAAAATAAAACTGCACATAGGATGTATAAGTTGATTTGTTCTTTGGCATCAGTGAGGGGAAAGAGGGAAGAAAAAGCAGGAGAGGGAGATGGAGATATATTCCACCGTGGTAAATGGCATGGCGACAGACTACAATGATTCTTGGGAGTAACAGTCTCTGGTTTTAATTCTCATGGTGCCGATTTGCAAACCAACCATAATCGAGTCTGGCACAAAATGCAATCTGTGGGGGAAAAGACCTTTCTGAATTTCATTTGTGGAAATAAACCCAAATTAAGTGGCCAATTTAAGAACCCATCTCGAGAGAGAATACAGCACAAGACATTATTTTAAAAAAGGGACTGTTGTTCATATAAAGTCATGCATCATATTTCAGTTCAATTAGTAGTAATAAACATGCAGAGATTTGCATTTAACCTTATTAATAAAGGAAAAAAATCAAGTTTTTTTCAGGAGTAAAACAGTATAAGCAATCAAAAATAAAGAGCAGGGAGAGGTGTGTCATTTCAGAGTCATGCTTAAGTCCATTACGTCATAGTTTTCTTTTGGCAGCCCTTGTACAGCACAGCGTGTCGGAATGCCAGTCAGAGACACATGTCGGGAAATGACACACGGGACTGGATGACTGTTTGTCACTGAGATGATGTCACACGCAACCCAGCGCTGAACTCTCAAAAGTAAAGGGTATCCTTGTTTAAAGGGAATGCCATCAGCAGTATTATACATAAAATTATCGTTCATTTAATTCAGACTTTCAAACGTTTCAAATCCGTAAATAACTGAAAAAAGGAAAACATGGGCAATTAAAAAAAAAACAATTGAACACTATGTCTCTGATGTTTAAGACTATAGCAATTAAGAATTATAACTATTATAATAATATATTAATTGCCCACATATATAATTGCTTTAATATGCATAATATATAATTTCTTTTGGGTAAATATTTAAAGTATTATTATTATGCTGTTTGTCAGTTAAATGTTATTAAAAATGAACAGAAACATAAGAAATAACTGCTGATTACATACCACAAACAGGCCTTTGAGCAGCTCAGTGCACCATTCAGAACACATTCAAGCTTAGGATAGATCTAGGAGGACATCTGGTGGTAAAATGCCATACAGCAGCTAATCCGATGGCACGAGATCATCTTAAAGCTACACTGTTCATGGGGGCGGTGAGTCAAGGGGCGGGGGGGGTTGCACTACCAACAGGGATTGAAACGGGGACAATGTCATTTCGATTTGCCAAGTAGTGATGATTACTAAATACAAGAAAGGGGCTGTGTGTAAATGCCATGGCGAGGACAGCCAGGACGCAAAAGTGGAGGACCAGATTGTTTTGATTGTGTTTAGGCGACGCTGCTCATTAAGTTTAAGAATCTGAAGAACTTCCCACAGAATACTTTCCGCTTTCTGAAAATACAGCAGCATGCAAAATCGTTTCTGACAGCAGGCAGACGAATCGAAGCGGGACCGCGTTTCCTTTCCTTCGCTTTCTTGGCTCACTTAAGTCCATGACTAATGTTACCAATATCAATCTGTATGTCTGACATTTAGATTTAGCCTGTCTACTTTTTCCATGCATCTAAGGGGTTAGAATTTATGAGGAGCAGCGGTAACATGGTTTTTAGGCTTGTAGACTTTAAATGGGTAAAAAACCTGTTGGTATCCTGGTTCCATGGGGAATTGAAAAGGAAAAAACTGCTCCAAGCACAGTTGTCACCCTTGCTTACACGAAAGTACACCATCTTTGGTAAGGAGTTACACTACTACCGTGTTTCAACATTTGCAGTCACATTTTGGGCTCCTAATGAATAGGGTTGTTTGCTTTTCTTCCACTGAATCATTTTCTGATCTGAGAAGAGCATAAAGAGATGAGAAGCGAGGGAGGATGCATTTGCTACACTGGTGCATGCAACATATATTTAAAAGGAAAAAAAGCTATAAAAAAAAGCTATCTGTTGAAAAAAAAACATTTGAACTCTTGGCGAAAGTGAACCTGTTTTTACTCACAATATATCACTATCAGTGAGCAGTTAAAATAAATGTTCGCATTCCAAGGCAGCAAGGAAAAAATACATCAACAAATCAATGGTCATAAAGGACAATTTGCTATAACAGTAATGGACTTGATACCTCTTCCAAATTGGTCATAATATATTTTTTTAGCCAACATGAACTTAAAAAGCAACATATGAATATCAACTGGCAAAATACATTTGGAATTATGAATAAAAATGCAATAAATGACAGGTGGAAGTGTTTACTTTATTTGATATCTCAAGGCCCATAATCAATGAAAATGCCAATTTTCTGTATAAAAAAATGAAAGGAAAAATTCTCTATTTTTTAAAGGTTTGTTAATATGTGGGCTGCTTAAAATGATTATGTGACCTTTAAAGATGACGATAATTTCCTTAAGATTAATTATTAATACTCGGTGTAACTTGTTCGGGCAGGTGTTATGTAACAACAAGTCATGTAACAACAGTATGACTTTTATATATTAATGTTCATTCTGATTTTGTTGGAATGTCCATACAAAAAGACAAACACAGCCTTTTGTCATAAATGTCGGCTGTCACGTCTCAGGGTTTCATTGATGATATCCATTGCTAATATCTGCATGTAAACGAGTTTACCCTCAGCATAGCTACTAGGGCAGTGGTATGTGGAATATAATATATAAATTGATACTAAGTTTGACATTTAGGGTTAATCTTTATCTAGTAGCTGAAGCATACCCAAATAATCAGAGTTTCCATGTGCAGAAACTTCAAAATCCTATTTCTAACCATCTACGATGGCAGCGCTATGTGAGTTTAACGTGTGTGCATCGTCTGACACATTTACGGCTAAGCAGCTTCCATGGGCCTGCAGAGTGCATCGCAGGTTGGCATATCCCCGCTACAGGGGAGGGGAGGGTTTGCTGTTAACACGGCTGATATTATTGGTAAAATGATAAGGCCAATGGGGCGCCTGGCCTGCAATTTAGCGGGTCTGGAAGGCGGGATTCCGAGGGGGTGACTCGCCTTTGTTTTTCCACCTGACTGGGAACATTAGCACTGCCGCTTTCAAAGAGGAGCCTTCAGGGCCGTGACAGGCGCCTTCTTTGGGCTCGCTAATCATGTCATTCCATTTCACGTCTGTTTGACGCGGCATCATTAACATGCTGATGTGCACCGCTGCTTCACTCGCCTCTCAAAAGCCTCCCCCACACTCTCTCTCTCTCTCTCTCTCTCTCTCTCTCTCTCGATCGCTCACATTTTACAGTTAGCATGTAGGGCTTCCTAATCCTTTCAGGGTTCCAAGAAGGCTGCCTTTTTACAGCCTGCTTATTTTATTTTATGGCCCATTTCTGCATTTACTCCAATTATGGTTTTTTTCCCATCTTATATCATAGCATAATATAAACAAGGTGACCTGAGCTAAATGACAATTTTACAATGAGCACTGTGAAATAATAAAACAGAAAGGAAAACATTTTTCTGCCCAGTTTGTGTCATCACAAAAACACACGACATGTTTAAATACACAATTACCAGCTGCGAGAGAATTCACAAAAGAGCTGACAATATTCTTTACAGTAGTTTTGCATTAAATACATTAAATACTTTGAATCTGTGGATTAGCAAAATTGATTCAGTGTAGGACTTCTGTACTTACCTCGCTTGCAGCCACACTTTTTAATCCTTTTTAGATCAGTGATGTCATCATGACAAGCTTTGCAGTAGAAAAATGCCCTAAAGAAACAAGGGAAAAAACTTCTTCCTGATCTAAACACAAGGAGACGTCCTGAAGTTTAATGGGATATACAGCATATAGAGCCCTGTTATTCAAATCGCGGTCCTCAAGGTCCGAGCACTGCTGGTTTTCCAGCCTTCCTTTACCTGTGAGCCAGGTGTGAAGCCTCTGACCAATCAGAATTAGTAATTATTGGAAATAATAAAGGTGACATTGTCAGGGGTCCCAGAACTTTGCAAAAACTCATTTCAGCACTCCTTTCAGGCTTGCTTCTGTACAAACTCTGCATATATTTTTTCTCCAACATATAACTGAGTGCCTCAAGAAATCCTCATGAAAATGAGAATCGAGTGACAGAATCTAATGAATTGTACAATACTAGTGTATAGCAAAATTATAACAATATAACGCCATACTTTACGCTATCTTCTCTCATCAATGGGATCAGACAATACACTGAAAATACCAAATGGAAGCATGATAAAAATGGAAACCGCACCCAAATACTTTCCTGGAATTCTGAGCAGAAACCATCATTTCAAACGGCGCATATCACTTCAAACACAGGACTTGTTACCTCTTTACTTCTTTAGCATCATTAGCGATAAAGAATCCCAAGGTGCCGTCTATCAGCTTTAACTGGTTCCCAGGGTTGATAATAATTCTGCCCGGGAAAAAAAAAAACATAAAAATAAAATCAAAATGTCAACTTACAGGATAATTTATTGCAGGTACATTTAAAGCGATCTAATCAAGAGGAATGGTACACACAGAGCAATGAAAGAACAGGAGTATGGAGATGCCTTAATCCATTGATTTGCTGTAATCAGACTCTAACTTCAATACAGCCCATTAATACAGTATATGCACAGTATTGCTGGAATGAAGCTTTTTAATGCAGACTCCGACTCTCTGGATCACTGTGGAGGCACTGTGTGTTAGAAGCAGACAAGCAAGCATGGTGCACACCTGTTGGGCTGCCTTTTTAAATATCCATAAAAGCATGGCTACAACTACAGTTAAGGTAGGGTTTAACTGGCAGCAACCTCCCACCCAAATCTAACAGGACAACAGACCTTAAAATAAAAATGTTCTTGGATTAGTATTTGATGAGATGCATGGCAATGAACGGACCACCTGATTCCCAAACACGCAATGAAGGCACTCTCTGAGTGCTCGTTGATACAATGTACTTATTATTAGTATTACAGTTGATGTTCTTTTCCTTCTGTGTTTACAGAATCCCCCCCGCTATTAGATGAAGGCATTTTTCAGTGTTTTGGTAAGAAAACACAGCAGTGTGCGTTATAACTGGATTATACTTTACTTCGGATTTTAGAAATCACTGAATCGACTCTTCATCGGAATTATTATTGCATTTAATGAAGGGTTTCTCCTCTGTGTACAACATAAAACTCAACACTAAACACTTTTATAAATATACTAAAAAAAGCCCACTTTGAAATCCTGTATCATTCCCCATTAATTAGACTGTTCATTACAACACAAGAATGCTCATTGATGGTTGCTGATGAACGTGAATCATCAAATGATGAGTATCCCATGGATACTGTGACAGCCGATGGAGGACACAGCCGACAGTCGAGACGAATAAGCCTAGACGCAAGCGATACATCATTCACAGGTTCACGGACTGGTCAGTGTATCATGTCTGTCGCAGTACTGCCAGCACACTGAAACGAGACACCGCACCAAGTATGCGCTATAAAAGGCAAACATGGGAGACTTAGATAGAGGCTCCCACAAGCAACAAAGGCCATTTCTAAGCTTTCGCCTGAGCAGGACTCTGCAAAACAACTGTAGGGCTGTAGGACACAAGCATTCCTAATCAAATTGATGCATTTAAACACAAGCAACGCTCTAAGAAGCACGATAATGCTAATGTTCCCCTAATATGAGATCTTTCTCATTTTTATTGTTTTAGGCCGCAGATTATTTAGACTAGTTTTTAAAAACTGGCAATAAAGATTGCTTCCGTAATATTTCAAAACCTCATATTGTGGGAAACAAATCGTACCACAAGCACAATATATTTAAGCATGCTGCTACCAACAGTGTTAAAATAACAGGCCTTGGTGAGGATTACTGCAAAGGATTTGAAGCTAACAGCTGCAGTAACTTCTCTGCAGTTGGATCATAACACACCAAACTGACAGGAAGTGACAATGCTTTAGGAATAGCAATTCAGCAGCACATAAGCTCTGGGTTTCAGCCTGAGGGACAATACCACATGGAATAAGTTTGTAATGAACTGCAGGAGTGAAAATGAAAGACTTTTATGCAAGTCCTGTCGTGAGAAATGGAACCTTGCTGGTCCTCAGACTTTCCGAAGACAATTCAAACAGCTAATCCATTCATACCCATTCAGTATCCTCTAATAAATGGAACATGATATGAAAAAGTAGAAAGAGTTTATGGAATAAAAGCCAAAATAAACCGTCTTTGGTGGAATATGGTTTAGTAATATAAACTGAACAGAACATTTATATAGTTAACATCTGTTAACGTGGCACTAGAACCAATAACATGTTTCAAAGGTAGCACTTTCAGGTTTTCCATTTTTCACTTTAACAATTTTAGCTTTTTGGCTTCGATATGTTAAAATTTAACTAGATATACAAGATGTGATTTTTTTTTCACTAGAGAGGACACAAAACCACATAAAATCTTTTTTGGAAAAATAATATATACATTAACAACTGAGAAACACTGAAGAGTGGCGAGTGGCTGACGTCAAGTTACTGAAAAAACAACAGACAAATTTACAGGACCAAAGAAGCTAAAAAGGAATTTTAAAAAATGAAGAGGTGTTGTCAGCTAGGATATGCTGACAGGAAATAAGAAAAGTAAACAGACTATTCTATTTGTCTGCCTGCAAAGAAGTTAGTGCATGAGGCACAATGATCACAATAAAACAAAAATATATACAAAAAATAAAATGTGAATAATTAACAAGGGCCTGGCAGGAAAATCCTGGATTATAGAATGAGCTTGAAGGATCTAAAGTAGAGTAGGTGGGCCTGAACTTTATAAGGTTATGGAGAAGCTGTACCGCTTCTGCAAACAACAAGAAAAACATTTCTAATCAAAATACAGATTTATTCAAAGTCAGAGAAGGCATATGTCTCTCGGTTGTGGACAAGTATGAAAAGAATGTATCAGCTTATTGAGTGAATGAAAGCCGGCTCTATGAAACTTTTGCCATTGTTTAATAATTGAAGCCAACAGGATTGCAGTTTGTCAGCTCACAAAGACTAAAATCACCAAGATCAGTGCGTGTGTGCATGTCTTTTTTTTTTTTTTTTAAAAAAAAACTAAAATAGTTATACATACAGAGTTTGCATACATAAGTTTTAGCAGATGAAGATGAAACACAAATAGTTCACGGTGCATTTAAATTCACTGCATTAATATGGAAAATGGTATTCTAAAACTGGAAGACTTTAAGTCCATATTCAAGGAAGCAGTCTGTTCCTACATTTAGAAAATCAAGTTAACAAAAATAAACTTAGAACCATTTTCAAATTGATGGTAAATACGCCCTCTACATGTAGTCATGTGGGCAGCCAGCTATTGGAAGTACGGTTCTTTGGCTAAGATGAATGTCTGTAAACACTCCAAGACAGCATTCAACCCTGGACATTTCAAGTAGTCTGCTGAAAAGGAGTTTTGCTTATACTGTAAATCTAAAGACCCAATGAATTAAGGGAAAGGTCCCGACAAATGTAGCATTTAGCACAACTTACAGCAGAAAGTACAGGACAACACTACATTCACCAGGATAGATAGGAACAACACATGGCATCATGTGACTTGGTCAGGAGAACAACACTAAAGTGTTTATAAAATATCCCATTTGGATAATTAAAGTACATAGCTCCTTTATTAATTCCAAAATTAAAAGACAGGACTTTTGTGTATCAAATCTTATTTAAACAGGAATGTTAAGTAATAATAAAGCATCAGAAGAAATATTACACACTATAATGGACTTATTGTTATTGTGTGGCACCCTAATGCCTTTTAAACTTGTCCCAAAAACATTAAATAACTTGACCATAAGCACATGGGGAAGGGGGGAGATTAAATCTTAAAAAAAGGTTTCATAAAGCATACCTGCTTTCTCCTTGATCATTCTTGTATTCGATAGCTAACAACAACAGCTGCAGCTTCACATAACATAGTCTATAAAAAGACAAAACAAGACACATTTTAAAACATTTAGTTAAATTATGTGCACTCCCTTTCCATACCGTGATTATTACTGTTATTACTTGTGTGACAAAGAATAACACTTTTTTTCAATAAAGAGAACCTAAAGGGATCAGAAAACAGCACTTACTCACAAACCGTAGGAAAAGTCAGACCCACAAAGGCAGGTGACAGATACTCAGTGTACATTTCGCTGGACACCCCTTCCAGATAGTACTTCTGCCATGTTTCCTCATCAAGCTAGAGATGAATTTAAAAAACAAGAATATTACCGTTTTGCCACACATTAGCACTTTAATCGATGTGCTTAGTGCTACTTCCATCAAACATCATTAGTGCATGACTGAGGTGTTTTTCTTGTAAGGAAATACTGATTGTTTGTATTTTAAAAACTTAAACAAAAACTGCAGAAAGAGGTAACAGTCAAAAAATCTAACACTAAAAAGGCCAGCATTGTGACATGCAAAGCTTTCTGATTAAACCGAGAGCACACAATCACATAATAAAGAATAACAGAATCTTCATTCTCTGGCAACGTCAAAGTA
>JABFEA020000044.1:8169860-8211456 GCA_019775915.2 Cyphomyrus plagiostoma
CCCCCCCCCCCCCCCCCCCCCCCCCCCCCCCCCCCCCCCCCCCCCCCCCCCCCCCCCCCCCCCCCCCACACAGGCTGTTTGAATATGGCGGTGTGGTTTAATTGCGTTTGGAGGTGATGCCAGTTCATATCATCAAATTTTGTACCCCTGGAGCAGGAAATGAAATGTCTTGATAAGCAGAAACCCCATTAACTTCCATAACAGCACCGGGACTCATCTGCACACTGACAGCTCCGCTTAAAGACGCGTTTCAGAAGTACCCCATTACAGACACACTTGAACTCCTAAGGAAGGCCGCTCGTTTCGTCTGGAATACAAGCAACCAAGCACACCCCTTCCTTCACGCATCTTGAGAGTGTGCTAATCGAAGTGCCTTGTCATTTACAGCTAAGGAAACCTTCTTTTTTTTTTTTTATCCGTCTCAGCTTCCTAAATTACGCTGTGCGAGTGTGCATGGGCTGTCAAGACGAATCTAAATTCTCCAGTCAGACTCTGCCATCACGGTCCTTCCTAACCATTACTTCCTTCGGCTCCTCAGCAGAGGGGATCCCACAAGAGGCGCTCATGCCTAATCATTTAGCCTAACATTTTTTCGCTTTATTTTTATGCTTTTACAACTTACTTCATGAACTTAATCTGCTCTAAAGATAAAATCAGAAATTGTGTTATAACCCTGACACTTTCTCCTCCCACCCAAATTCACAGAAAATCTAAATCCTACCTCCCATATTGAGATTGCACTTTTAGATTCATGAGGCATGCATCCAGCACTCAACACATCAAAAATACACGTATGTTTTATTTAGTACATAGAAAAAGGAATGACAACACAGATAAACAGCAAAAGACAATTATGTGGTAGAAAACTGTCATTTACAGAGCTGGCTTTGTGACTAATAAAATCTTTCCTATCTTTTTGTTGTCGTTAGTCCTTCAATGCTATTGGCAAGATCCAGGGCCATAGGGCCATTTCTTTATATTATCGTCTCCTCCATTACCGATAAACCCGTCCTAGCTAACCACAAAAGGCTGTCGGAATAGCTCCTTTCCGGAAGAATACACGGCTCACTTCTCATGTGATGAGTGCAATGCACACTTACCAGTACTTGTTTTGCGTTATCCCTCCTATCACTAGGGCTAAACACACATAAGTAGGCCTTGATGTCAAACGACTGGCATGATATCTAAAATACCAACAGTTCCGATTCCTTCAATTATGGTAAGACTGGTAATTCTGACCAAGAACCTCTGTCAACAACTGGAACAGATTAATTCTCCCTGAAAATAGTGAGGAGAAGACATGATAATAACAGAACTTTTTAATTGCTCAAAAAAATTCAGTCATTGCGACACTTTTAAATGCCTCATTACAGCATATATTTTTATGATGCTCGAAAGCTGTAATTTCTTCTGGCTTCATAAAATCTGTTTCATTTCTTGCCAAAAGGAAAATAAAAGATTCCACATGTGCTATAAAACCCATACTAGAATGCCTCAGATATATCATTTTGGTTTTCTGTTTGTTTTAAATTACAGATTGCCCTTACAGACTGAATAAATCACAGTGTTCAGTCTGATTGAATTGGGGACGCTATTTTCTTCACATTGTTTTGAGCCTCTTCTAATTCACTTGGACCAAAACCAATTCAAGATTGCAGCCCGATATTGTGCTCAAAATTAGAAATAGGTGCATTTACAGTCATATTTCCATTTTGCTCCTAAGGGCCATTAGTAAAGCAATATATACATACTTTATGATACTGTTGATCCAGAGTGACTGCATTTATCGGTTTAAATTATTTTACTGAAGCAAATCAGCCTAAGTACCTTACTCAAGGCTGGACATGGAATGCCGTATAAGGATTTGAACCAACAATCTTAAAGCCACAAATCCTCCAAAATCATCACATTACTATTCTTATGTCCACATATGCAACTTTCTGCTCTAAAAACTGCTCCAAAAAATAAATAACACAGACTTACAAACTAGAAAATACAAACTAGAATTCCGTTATTTAATTGCTCTTCGGCAGCGATATACCAACAGGATGCGCATCACCAATTCTGTCCATTTACTGTAACTACACATTGTGTTTTTGTTTCCCATGTTTGTCTCCTAAGTCGAATCCCGTAGTTCTGGAAACACTCATAAGTGAAATTCACTCATCTCAATTCTTTGGTGTGCAACAAGACTGACCAGACAACTGACCGGAGGAAAAAAAATGAAGAAATTCATTTTAACCACAAGACTATGAAATTACCTTTAGCTCTCTATTCGGAAAACACACTTTTCTTTTTCTATTCACGTACAGTCCTTATCAAAATCAGAGGGTTAACTCGCAGCTGTTTCTCATTGGAGAATATGATCAGGCCATTCACGCTATGTGCTAAAAATACCATTTGGGTTTTGATGCCAGTTTATGGCTATAAAATGGAGACATGGTTCAAATTGCACAGCTACGTTAGAGCACCATGGAATGGTTAATGTTACGAGTCAGACCACTAATTTCTGTCTTCTTTGGTGGTGCTGAAAAAAAGCATAAATGACTCCATAATAATGACAAAATTGCTGCCCAAGGACATTCATGTGGCATCGATGATTGTATAGGTCCAGATCGTGATTTACAGGGGACTATTCCGTCAAATACTGTTTGATTAACTGTGTGTTAACAGGCTAGCTGAGTAATGGGCAACAACTTCTTAGTAAATTAAATATTACACTGCACTCAGCACTTGGTTTGTCTAGCACTTTATCGAAACCTGATGGCAAAGTTCTAAACAGACGACAGTACCTGGATGGCTGACCTCATGGAGAAAAGGTTGGCAAGCATGGTTGAAAGACCTTGGGCCAGGCAACTTTGGGCAATGAAACCCAGCTTCAGTTCTGCAAGGCAAATCGCATCATCTCCTTCTTTCCAGTTCCAGCTTGGAATGTTTAACAGATGGGCCTAAATTCGCAGAGTGGGAAAAATATCAAACACTCATCTTTGACAGAGAAACATGCTGCTGTAATCAGAGGTTGTGCTGTTCCTCAGAACGACTGTCACTACCAAACGACACGAGGATATCACTGGCGAGGTGTCTTCTTACCTTGTTGTGATACTGCAGCATTTGTGTGATAATTCGTATTTTTGGATGATAGTTCTTGATAGAGATAACTCTGTAAGTTTAGAAATTAAGCACATTTTAAAATCCAAAGTAAACGGAGTGTATCCAGAATCAGCCAGACCTCCAAAGCTGTTGCCAGAAATAAAATAAATAAAATATGCATAAAATATGTATAAGACCACATATTTTCATTCCTCATCTATTTTAGAGGTAACTTTAAGCCAATTATTTCTTTTGGGGCATTAAAAAACAAGAATCAGTGTGTATCAGTGCATGCAAACATCCAGCAGGCCCCTACGTGTTTTCTGCTATACCTCACGCACACTTTGCTCTCACACCTGAAGGGAATGGAATAAGGTACGCTTACCAAAACATTGAGCTCGGCCCCCACCCTCGGCACAGTGCATTCATTATTCACCAACAGTGCAACAACACAATGATTTTTTTAAATTTCAAGAGTCATCTCAGTTATCCGCATCTTAGCATATTTAAAGGGATGGATTCGATTTCTAGCTAAAAGCTGGACAGATTCCACACCCCTGACTTTCTCAATACAGTGTATAAAAGAGGTAATGGATGCATAAAGGTTGCGCATGTGGCAAAAAGCCAAAAGGGGATCCTAAAAGAAGCCATGTTGCAGGCAGGCGAAACCCCGGTTTCTCACAGGCCGAAGAGAACAAGGATGTGAGCAGCTGTCCCCACCTCATGATGTTGGAGGCATCTTCTTGATCTGGATCCGCACTATATTTGTTAGCAATAATCAAGCAGGCGTCCGCTGACTCTATCTGAGCAAGAGAAAGCAAAGAAAGCATCAGTGACACTGAAAGTTATGACAGACAGAGTGGGACGCACATTCATTACAAGGAAGACCCATGTCCACTACGGAGACTATTGCATAGAAAGGATGTAACGGCAAATGCCAGGTAGCTATACCGCCCCACAAAGATATAACACAGTAACTACATTGACACTGAAACAGAAAAGGGGCTTTAAGGAGTATACGTAGAAGGTAAGTAAACGATAGTACTTTCTTCAACACCAAGCGCAGCTGAACTAAGATTCATTCAAGTCAATTAAACATTGTCATTACAGTATGCAGAGGAACACATGTAACAGAGGTGTTTTGTGACTCCGACAGCTGATGCAACAAATTTAAAACAGAATGATGGAATAGAGTAGTACAATGTTAGAACACCAAATAATAAGATAATAAAATAAAATAACAAATAAAGTCAACAGTATATGTACAAAAAGCTTTGTATGTAAAATAGACAACACTGGATGTCATCAAGTATGAAAGTACAAATGTGCAAGTGTGCAATATTTTAGCAGTATAATGAACATGCAGATAGGTAAGATTTAAGCTTGAAATTGTATAAACAATTTGTAGGAGATATTTTGTCAAAAGATAAAATAGAGCACGAGATGTCATTTCAGTAATAACTCAGGTTTGCTAAAATATTCAGTTAGAATGTTTTGCCTTTGTACAGCAGTATACTATATGTATTCGGCCAATTCAGCTTGGAAGACTATACCTTTACGCGGGCAAGATCAATTGGACTGAGGACCGATCCCTGAAAAAATTCCACCTGAGTGAAGTGCCGTTTAAATAAGGCTTCCAACTCAAGATTAGGGTCAATACTGTCATGATGGGAAAAGAAAAAGAAAACACAGAAAGTCATTTAGTGCAACAATAACTTTTCCAAGCAAGTACATTTAATATGAAACAGATGATGGTAAATTCTGGATTTTGACTATTTTGAATTTTGACAACTCAATCAATCCAGTTCCAATAACCACTAATCTCAGCATGGTTGAGGTGGCCTGGGGCAATAGTACATCACGGACAAGACGCCAGTTCCTTGACAGACAGACACATTTAAGTGGAAATGTCAAGTCACAATTTCACCGCAATCATAAATGTTGGAAACGATAAACAGGCACCCACACAGAGGTGCGGTCAGACCGAAACCCACAACCCATGTGGCTTGAGGTTAGGGCACTGACCACAGCACCAATGGGCTGCCACTCCTAACATCTTCAGTTACTATTTTTCATTGTTTAATTGTTGTACTTACTTATGGAGAAAAACAATTTCTACATTGACATCATCCCTGTCCTTGTGTAGGAAGTCTTTCAAGAAGTTGGAGACACTTTCAAGAGTGATATGACCACAAACCACGATATGTCTAAAAGGGAAAAAAAGAATAATTATGAGAGATTGAAAACAGGTCATCCATCTCTTCTATAAGCTAAAATCATGTATTAACAGCACAGCACATGATGGATGGTAGCATGTGAATTACGGCTATTGGGTGGATATCAACTGATCTATTTTTTTCTTTAAAACCTTTCATTAATCAATGAAGTTTTATGGTGATATTTAATATGCAAACAAATTTGACTCTTCTAAGATAGAAACACTGGTCATTAATCTTAAAATTGACTGCTGTCAGACCATAAAAAATCATATTGGCCTGTCAAATGGACCCCCCTCCCAACCCTGCAAAACACAATATAACCAAATGCGCCCATTCCGATGTTTCAAATTACGGTAGATTCTCAACATTTGTGATAGTCTAATTGGGAGAACATGTGAACAGCCAAATTTGGGTGAGAGAGCCTCAGTCACTAGGCAGACCATAATCCATTGCTCCGCTAATTGGAACGTCGTGCTTAAGTGTCTTTAACTCTGTTTGATCGCACTTTGCTCTTTCCCAATGCACCATACCCCGGGGCAGACTGAATAACAAACTTTCAAATGCTGACATCTCGGGTTTTGAGACTCAGCGTAATTGTGTGTGCTGCTGGCTGTCCATGCACGCCCCTCCCCCACACAAAAACAATTTAAACCCAAACAAACTCCGATACATTTTCCTCGAAGAAATGAACTTTTCTTATCCTTCTCAAATGGAGCAAATCACTGACTTCAGAGAAGAGTGCTCTGGGATATTTCGTGGTTACAGTCCAGGTCCTAACCTTACATAGCACAAATATCCTATCATTACATCCTCAGCTCTCGTTTCATGCGAGGACAGACCCCTGAGTCATGGCCTTCGGAGTGGACCACAAAAGGCAGTCTGTGAGTACCTGGGTTTGTGCCAGTCTGCATAGAAACCCACGTTCTATTCATCACCAATAACCAAACTTAGTGAAGCTAAAGAACGCCAGGCTTGCAAAGAAAGTGTCCACTCTGACATGTCATCCAGGCCGCTGCATATACTATTTTACTCAAAAAAAGGCAGAAAAAAATCTTATTCTGAATTATTACCAGCCAAGAATAAGATGAATTTTGAAAACAGCTAAAAACATGTCAACCAATCTGACAAGAAACAATGCTTATATTTCTTACTTAGTCAAAGCGGTGTGTGAAAGTCAAATACATGACTGACATTTAGCATTTCTGGTTTAGAGAACACTTCTCCATTTCCAGGGTCCCAGTAAACAATCGTCACTGATAATGATAAACAAGGCCAGGGGTAACAGTCATCCAGATCGTCCAGAAACATGCAGCACAACCTAAACAAGGACAGGGCCGCTAGTGAGCAGAATGCTTTACCAGACTGTGACAGTAACAGTGTGTTTGTGATCTCTCAGGTGTGCGTGTCAAAACATAGTGGGGGCTTGTTGTTCATTTTGGCAGAGGAGCTGATCATTAGGAAACAAGCCAGACCTGAGATGCCACTGCTTTGTACTCAGACGGTAAACATGGTCGGCTGTTGAACTTAACGATACAGCGGGTCTATCCAGAAACATTCCAGTACTTAATGACCATGGCTAGTCAGACGGTTTGGCTTCAGTATCGAGACAGTCTATGCTCCTGTAACTGATGACCTGCTGAATGCTGGTACTGGCGCACAGCAAGAGGTAGCGTGCTGCCGCGGTATGTATTATTCTGATTTTAAACGGTGTCTCGTTGTACGACCGCATTATGAGATAGCTGCCTTTCACACAATCATTACTGCTGCGTAGCCAAAACATCATCCCTGTGTTTGCACGTTACCAGCAATGCACAACCGTACTACCAATTATATCTGCCTTCCATGAACTGGGCATGTTTACTATGCACTGCCAAACTAAACAAGGAACCCAACATTTTTGCTACGGTCAATTGGATTTAGAATACTGAGCTCTTTAATTTTCTTTCTTTGTATCATATACAAATTAAGGAATCGTTTAACTTTGTTTTCTGAGCATTATTTCAGACTCAGTCTTCTATGTTGCTGTGTTTTCAGATGATAAATGTGCCAAATTGCCAAAAATGCGCCTTTTAATTTGATATATATTTTTTTATTGTTCTATGATGGTTATACAGTACATAAATCCCCACCATGGTTAAACTCACAATACAAATGAAGGGCTCTGCCCAGATTCTGCTCATGTTAAAATCATGCATTTTGAGCAGTGCTTTCAGTAAATGACAAAGGAAACATTTCTTTTCCTGGTTGCCTGACGAATATTATATGTTATGGTTATTGACGCTAAACTTTTACTTCCTAGACAACTAGCACTCAGACCGCATAAAACGTCAGGGCGTACAGAGACATTTTTTATCGGTTGCCTGCACTGAGAGACTCTCCAACCTTCATTACTGTAGCCATCCTCCCTGTGACTCCTTGAAGATATATGAAGTCATAGAAATACTCCCGATTTTTACCAGGGGGGTGGGGACTTCAAGCATCAGCACCAGTAGCTATACTTTTCCTTACATGACTGATTATCGGAATATAATTCTAGTAAACATATCGGAGAACGAATTGCAGGAAGTAGAGCATTACCAAATAAAGGCAGTCCTCAGGCTACAAGCAAGATCCGTTCCCTAAATTCTTTAAGTCTAAGTCCAAAAAGTAATAATACTGTAAATAATAATAATAAATAATAATAATAGTAACAATACAGCAAGATAATAATGATACAGTGAGAACTGATTCATGAGTGACTGCCTATGGTGTACTATGGTGTGCTTATAAGAAAGCAGTATCAAATAATTCTACACTGACCTGAAAATATTTTTGCTGATATTCTTTAGAAGAATTATGTAGAACTAATTAATTAGACCTGCCGGTTGTGTGGTGTGAATTGTAAAATGATGAGTCAGAAATTGATATCTCATTTAAAGATTCTGAAAGCCCTACATGTAAAAACATGGAACAAAAATAAATAAAAAGTAAATTTTGTGCCCTGTGTATAATTTATTGAGAATGTCCAGAGTACATTAAAAGGTCATTGATAATACATTCCGAATAAACAGCTAACAGATTTCTTTAGCTATGGTTTATACATAGCTCGCTAGCTGGAAACCAGACTGTGCCTGTGTTTGGAAAGCAAATGAATAATCAACAAATTTGTTCCACTTTTATAAATCTACTGTGTAGCACCATGACTACTGCTAAATTCCACTAATAATATTATAATTACAGCGGTACCTCAGTTCTCAAACACATTAGAACTCGAATTTCTTAAAAGTCGAACCAACCAGTTCGAAAAATAATTACCTAGAGCTCGATCTGAACCTCAGAATTCAAACCGTGAACGCCGATATAAGATAACTTGTACGCGCGGAGAAATGAGTCACCTGGCACATTTGTCAGCGGAAACAAAGGGTAATGCAGTCTCAGCCTCGCATTCGCTGTGACAGCACCGTGCATGTTTACAGTAACTGAATACATAAAAATACATTTAGACAATGATAGATGGTAACAGTGAATATTATTATATAATAAAATACATTTTAAAATAAAGATTTCTTATTCATTATTTTAATATTAATAATAAACCATTAATACATTTTATTATAATGATATTGTCGTGTCGAGCGGGGACGCAATGGAGACAAATGTGCAGATGTCAGGGTATCGGGGAATACGGGGTTTAATTACAGGTAAGGCAGGCAAAAGGCAGACGGACAATACAATGACCAGACTGGGGAAACAAACTGAAACTCGGACGAAAATACAGAGGGCTAATGATAACAACCAAAACAGTTGATCACATGGGGATTCCACATAGGGTTAACAAGGGGGCGTGGCACACGAAAGGAGCGGACGATCGGGGTAGGACACTTTGTTTTTTTAACTTTACACAATGTTTGGATACATCTTTTTTCTTACATTACAAATTACTGTTTTGATAAATGTGCTTAGATGTGTTTAGTACAGTATATGATCTTCTTGTTTTATCTGATTCATTTTGTGTTTAAATGCTACAAAAACATATTTAGGTGTAATGTTTTGGGCCGGGATCCAATTAATTGGTTTTCCATTATTTCTTATGGGGAAAATTCAATCACAACTTGAACTTTTTAGGATTTGATCCGGTGTTCTGAACTGATTAAGTTTGAGTTCTGAGGTACCACTGTATATTATTAGTAATGATATTATACTCTTTCAGTTTCTATGTAGAAACAAAGTTAAATTTTAAGTCATACTGGAGCTTTTGATAATAATAATAATAATAATAACAATAATAATAATAATAATAATAATGTACCAGCAAGGGGCTTTGCAGATTCTAAATATTTAATTCATGATATATTTTAATTCTGCTGGCTTTAATTTAGAGAAAACACAACTTATTTTATATATGTATACCCACACACTTCACCTCACCAGTGTAATTAATATCACATGCAGATATGTGAGGACAGATTTCTGAGCCTTTGAAAATCAGTCCCGTCAGTGCCAGACCTCATATCCAAATGGTGAACACAAGCCAAACATAGCATTTCATTAATCTTCTTTCACTGACATGAAAATTGTCTTTAAATTGTGCTAATGGGTTTTTTTTTCAGTATTCCCTCTTTTCCATTTTAACCAACATGATGAAAGCTAAACGTGACCAAAGCCCGCTTCAGATATTCTGGAGAGTGATGTCGTAACAGCTGTCGGAGTTCCGCATAAATAAGATAATCTACGTGCTGATGTGGAGGCTGCGGCAGGAAGCTATGGAAATTCTGATTAATGACTCAGACATTAAGAGTAACCTACAAAGCATACTCTAGCTACAACAACAGTACACAAAGAACAAAGAAAAGCAAGCAAGCCAAGAGCAACTACAGGCTTTGCTCAGAGAACCAATGCGTCGAGGGACCCGGGGTGCAGGAATGACTGTAGATCAGGGCCGAATGTGTAAATCAGGAGTAGGAAACACACAGGAGATGAGGCACAAAAAACGCCCTGGAAATCCACAGTGTCGATATTTTTGAATAAGCAAATGAATTCAAGGGAATGAGAAGGACTGAGCATAGCCTATAGTAGGACATAGGGCATGAGAAAACTAGACATATATTTAATTCAGAAATGGTGTTAAATTGTGATGACTGCCACATAGAGCATAATTTAGTAATACATGGTAATCTATAAATTTTAAAATAAATTTGGCTTTGATTTGAACACTGGAGGGAGAATCAAGTTCTCCACCCGTTCTCGGGGGAAACATGATTATTGGGGGGTTGTATTAGCTGGTTTTGATTTATTGGGGGGGGGGGCGTGATTTATGCTCATGTCCAGAGTAACAGCAGAGGCAGAAAAGCTCAAACGAAGGAACGTGAACTGGGAAAAAAAATGAGGATGCGAAAAAAAAAACGATGCAAAATGGACATCAATAAGCAACAAGCAGAAACTTTTCCAATGGAAAAATCTGACATCACAACAAGTCAGAATCAAAGTCCCCTGGAAGGGACCTGGGTCACACAGGCACACCTCATCTGCTTTCGACTTACTTTCTGCCCCGAGTTGAGTTATAGGTTCCGCCGTATTTCTTCCGATTAAGGATGAGAGCGGCAATTTCTGGCACGTAGCGCGCAAACATGGCCTACATGCATAGAACAGAAAAAGAAAATGGCATGCAGCGAGCGCTACGCCGCGGTAGAGGCACCAGAGCCTCCTGGAATACTTACTTTCTCCCACTAACCGCACTATAGGAACCACCATATTTCTTGCGGTTTCCTATTAACTCTATAATTTCAGGGACGTAGCTTGCAAACATGGCCTAAGGAGAAGATAGGAGACAGAAGAAAAGACTAAAACAAATAGACACAGACAGGGGAGGGACAAACGTTCCAGTTATAGCTGTAAGGCGAGGAGAAAATGTAGATACTGAGCTCTTCTTCACACAGAATCCTAAAAAAACAGGGGGGATATATCGTTATATAGTACAAAAATGTCTGACAAAAGTTGTCATTGTGAAAGGGTAAATTTTGTAAAAGGGAAAAAAAAATAAATGTAACACACACAGAAGAAGGATTAACATGAGGTTGTAATCCATTGGTAAAAAGATATCATTTTAAGATAAAGCCCCTGTTTTTATGGGTAGGGGGTTGGGGAGTGTTGGGCTGAGTGGAGGTAAGGTTAAAAAAACAAAAACAAATTGTATTGAAAAGGAGAAAAATATCTAAAAGCCATGTTTTGTCCAACAAACCTTAGTGCCAGATTGATGCCAATAGTGTAGCCTGATGTTTTGTAGATGCAAAATGCATTAAGAGCCATTAGGAGGCCCGTAAAGCAAGAAACATGCACTTTCCAGCTACTTATCTTAAAGGTACATTTGGTCTCTTAAATGATATAACTGTAATCTCAGTTAATGTAATATCCAAACAGAAAATGCTTTGGAGAAAGGAGAGCAGCAGTACAGTGTTAGGACACTGCCATTCCCAATTTTAATGTATATTCTGGCACTGCCTCACTCGAAGCTGACAATTTACTGCATTTCAACATGGAAATAATTAATTGGCCTTCCGATGAAAAAGTCGAGCAAGTGACTTTAACTAGACGCTCAACATTCTCCAAAACAGAAATATAGCGTGACACGTAGCCACTCGGTGTGTATGGATTTAATTAAAATGGCCATAAACATGTTTGTTTGTTTGTTTAGTTATTTATTTTTGTGCTGTTGAGCCTCTGACAGCAATTGTGGTCTGCGTCTAATGGTGTGCAGGCCCCAAGGCTGACGCCTAACGCTGGCTCTCAAGCTGCCCTATGTGTCATCTCCGTCACGGTGTTTGTTGGCATTTGGGAAGGGACACTGAAGGGTGGGGTCCCCTGAAACCGCATGCTGCCTTAAAAATAGCAGCAATCCATATCATTACACTGTGACAAACAAATCTCCGTTTTGGCACCAATGGAAACACGTATACAGATATGCATCAAACACACAACAACACTTGTATTAACATATAACTCTACTGCAATTGCTGACTATATAAAAATCCACTTCTTAATTTACATCATAAGTAAAACAACAAACAATAAACAAATTAGTAAAAATATAACAACAACCACTACTAATTACTGCCTGAAATATGCTAATAGATATTAATTGGAATCATGTCACTTTTTTATAGCTATACTGATTAAAATTAAAACAATTACAAAGTAATTGACAATAAACACGTCAAGCAAGTAAAAGATTAAGTGTTTTTTTTTTTTGTTTTTTTTTTACCAAGCCACCGAGGATGAAGAACACCATGAAGAGGCGACCAAGCGCAGTTTTCGCACAAACGTCGCCATATCCCACGGTGGACATAGTGACCATGAGTAAGTACACACATTCCCAGTAGTTAAGTACTTGGGAATTTTGGAAGTTCTCCCAAGGGTCCCCTGAGTTTTCCACCTGTAACATACATATTGTTAAACAGAAAAAAAAAGAATTTCACATGAACACAGCTCTTGCTACCTTCAAACATCATCTCAATACTAAAAATTAAATGTTAATTTCATTTCATGCATAATTAATTCAATTCTTGTAATCGGGACTTAAACTGTTACACAAGGGAATGAGTAAAATGTTATAAACAAGTCCTCTGCTAATGATACTGAACAAATATCAACAACCTCAGCATTGGATGGCTTGTTTGTAATTCCGGGGTTATGCTACCACCTAGTGGCAGTTAAACTTTATGCCCTCCATAAAAATACAATTTTGCTAACAAAACAATTATGCTAATAAGGGCATATTGCCCTTCCAAAATATACTGCAGAGGGACCTCTCACAGGGTTAAGAATAATATTTTATATTACATTTTTAACAAGATTTCTTTCTTTGTTTCTAATGGGTTCTGTGCCATTTGCCTTGGGATACTAACCCACAATGTACTTGGTCAGGAGTACTTCTCCATAATCACTAGTACACAGAGCCACCCAGTCTGCCATTCGAATCAATGTTTCACATGCAAGACAAGTATTACTGTTTGGCTGAATTTTTGAATGGTCCTTTAAGCAGATTACTTACCAAATGTATGAAGCCGGCCGCAGTCAGCCATGTGCTTATAAATATAGAGCACAGGTTCACAAGCTTGATGGAATCGCTGTTCAAAACACACACCACATGTTACACATCACAAAATATCCTAAGCATTCCACCAAAAATACTATGAAAATGTCGTTGATGCCCATCCACACTAAAACACATACAAGAGTAATACATGCAGTAAATTACATTTTTTTACAAACTAATCAAATTTAGCAGACACGTGTGTGAAAGAATTCATAATAGCCAGACATTGACAATAGCTAGAACATATTTAGAGTATGCTCCTCTGACTTCATTAAGAATATACAACAACATTCAGGGCATTTTGGAGGGATTAAGAGCAACGGATTTTCACCACAATGGAAAGAGGATATTAAATGGATATAGATAAAACCTTGACTTTTACGTAACAGTAGGGACTGAAAAATTGTTGTTGGGAAAATCCATGCCTCTCTGTGCTCATTCAGTTAACCCTCTGGAGTCTATGGCCTATCAGCCACATTTTAGATAGTCTGACATGCCTTGATGCTTTTGAATGCGGAAGACTAGTGACTTCACTCCGCCCTGGTGTGTGTTCATGTTGAATGAGGATGCGTGTCACCAGTCAAAACTGCTGAGTACGCTTAACAATAAATACCCAACATGCTTTAAAATAAATACCCAGCTTTAACACACAGCTGGGAGCAAGGTGAAAAAAAAATAACCTTTTCTGACAGAATTCATTATCTTAATGGATGAATGAAATCTGTTAGCAGATCAGTATGGTCAAAAGCACATAACACTTTAAGTTTGTGTGATGCCTGTCTACTGGTAAAAAAAATAATACGATTGTGTTATAAGAAATCCATCGCAGATTGTGAACACAGAGAAACACGCAGTATCTCTGAGCAAGACAGGACATGCAAAAATTAAAGAAATCCTAATTGCTTAGTAATACTTGTACAAATGGCAAATAAAGTTTTATTTACTTTACTTCATCATTTACAACAGCTAGCAAAGCACTATCCTAACAAATTCATCAAGCAGACTGCCAAGAACTAATGTGGAATAGTTAACGTTTAGTGAGCCACATTAGCCACGATGTTCCCCATTTGTAATACTGCAAACACCACTGTCACAAAACCGGGCCAAGGTATGCATCACGAAAAAACACGCCGTGATGAGACCTACTCAGAACATTACAGGTAGAAACGGAAAAAGAGGAAATTTAGATATATTTATATAAATTTGGGGGCACGGTTTACAGTTCAGTACGGTACACCATAAGTACTACCTCAGCTAGCTTAGCTAGAGTCATGCAGCTCACTGGGGATTATCAAAAAGCACTGTGCTCATCATGACATCTGTGCTAAAACATTAATTCTGAGTAACACAGAGATTGTTAGAGATCCACCGTATCCAATAAAAGGCTTATAAACAATAAAGAAATTACAATACAGGAAATTCAGATTATTTTCCATCCATTTTCCTCTATATATCTCAATGCATTTCCTTCTTAATTATACCTTTGCTGCAAGCCTAGGGGCTGATAATGGTTGCACTTAATCTTCATTTAAACTGTTCACATTTAAAAAGCATATACCAAATATACATAACCACATTTCGATAACTTGCACTGTGCAGAGAGGGTAAAACCATGCTAGTAAATGTGGATTTAGAAAACACCATAAAAGAAATCAGAGGGAACATTTTATAAAAGAGTATTTTCTGTTTCGAGAGAGGATGCTAAAAACAATAAAGATTTGTATTGTGCCAGTATATTTGCAGGGTGCACTGGTGCGCAGATATTTTTCATGCTGTTATCTGCTCTGACTTATAAGACAGAGACTTAAATATGGGGTAGGATACGTTCACATTGCTAAGTTAAATCATTTGGATACAAGAGTACAGCAAGTAAACAATCAGGCATTAAATATACTGGAATTAAATATACTTACCTTGTTTTTAAGATATTCAAAAACTGCAAAATTTCTGAAAACTGTATCAACCTTAAGGCCCTTAAAAACCGTAAACCTGCATGAAAGAGAACAAACGAGCAGAAATGAACCATCACCTTTATCAAACATCTTTAATCAGAAAACTACATCAGACCACCTGTAACAGAAAATAAACAAATAAATAAACAATTTATTTTCTGAAGTGAACAAATATTTCAGATCAAATTAAGCAAAACTTTAATGCCATCTTTAGATTGCTAATCCTTTTTGAACTGTCTGACTGTTTTCATTATTTAAAAAAAATAATCCACATAAAGAGAACAGACAAAAATGCCTTAAACTGGAAAACCTTAAAAATTAAAAATAACTACCCATTTTATTGTTCTATATCTAAATACATCTTAAAATCCCCTATAGCAGTGTTTCCCAATCCAGTCCTCAGAGACCCACAGTCAGTCCATGTTTTTGCTCCCTCTCAGTTCCTTGCCAGGCAGTCCAGATTTTTGCTCCTTCGCTGGCTTGGTGAAAAATAAAATAATAAAAAAACTCTTTTACTTGCCTGACATGTTTATTGTGATTTACTTTGTCGTAACTTTAATCAGAGAGGAAAAACATGTCTGTGGGTCGCTGGGGACCAGACTGAAAGACACTGTCACTGTAGCTAAGGAGATTTCCGGAGGACATGAAAAACTTTATTGAGCAAAATGATTTTGTTACCAGAGAACAAGGGACACAAAAACACTTAAATTAAATGGAAGTGGGTGGGGAAAGGTGACTGAACGAGTACCTCTAAGCTAAATTTTAAACACAGAAAAAAAAATTTTTTTTTAACATAGACCTGCCCTGAAGGACACCCCTCCTCCCCCCTTCCCAGTGTCTAGCAAGCTTTTGTGTACTCCACACACCTGCCCATTCACCGAAAATGCTCACAGCTTAACATTTTTGAGCAACCGGAATAAAATGCACTGCAAAACACAAAACTGGTAGGGGGTTTCCTATTCATTTTCTGCAGTGAAATCATTGAGGAAGTTTCTAAACCATCTTTATTCCAGCCTTCAAATGTTGCAATCAGCACTGCATCGTACAACCGCAACAGTGCAAAAGGTTCCAGCATGTGAAGCAGCACAATTCTGCACTTCATACCGGGATTGGGGACATTCCGAAATGCATCCTTCAATTCCAGTTCCATTTCCTGATTTGGACTGGAATTGATAAATGCATTCTGGAATGGCCCCGATTCTGCTTCATGCATCATTTGTGAATCCAACCGACTCCACCGGACTTGCGTTCAGATATACTATGAAAATGCTAAGTGGATATTGGCACATGAGACAATGTGACACATATCAACTGGTTTGTTCCCATGAAATCAGGAGAGTTTATAAACCATATATGTTTCTATATAACACATTCTTGTCTTTGGTTTTTAACCACAAATATTTAACAGCTTATCTATAGTTAGTCTTTCCCATTGTTAGCAGAAGGGGATTTTTCCACAACTGTTGTTCAAACAATCACAGATGAAGGCAGGCATGAAAGAAAAGAATCTAGAACCAAAACTAATTCTTTTCTGTCCAAAGCTTACTTTTGAAGCGTAAATTATTTTGTAGCTGTCTTTTCATAGTCCAAAATTTATATACACTATTAAATAATGAAACACTACCATGACACCAGCGCACATACATGAGCATGGCAATGCCCCAGCACACGCACTGACAGCAGGGAATCAGAGCTGTTCTTTAACCTTTAAGGCCTTACCCCAGTAGGAGATGACATGGAAGCAAGAGGAGAGGGAATGACAGACGTTGTCTTGGTCTTCCTTATCTGTAACCTGCCCATGGACAGGCTTGACCCGATAGCCATTCTGAAACAAGTCCCCACAAGATTTCTTGCGTCTCCTGGGGCTATGAAAAGTCTCTGTCCTCGTGCCTCCATCAGGCTCCCTGTATACTAAGATCTTGGTGGGAATCATGGAGCTGAAGATCTGAGGGCAATAACGATCTGAGGGCAATAACGATCTAAGGGCAATAACGACCACTTGAGATGCTCAGACGCCCATGGGAGCTTCAGCTTGGCTCGTTAAGACCTTCCTCCCCAATTTCTCGATAAGAGCGGGCACCGCTGGAGGAGTCTCCTGCAACGCCAGATCACACCAGACTCCCAGCCTCGCTTCTTGTCAGACACGGTGTGCAGGACTGTCTCTCAGTTTTGCTTCATAAAGTAACGCAGCAACACAGCAGACTGGTGGACAGGTGGTTTGTCCCACGGGAAAAGCAAAAATGAACGCTCTTCAGAAGACGTCACGACCAGATTTAATGCAAATATTCACGCCCTCCCAGTTACAATCAGTCATGTACTGACTTTAAAAAAAAGCTTTTTCCATCAGGATATTACATCTTAATCTCCTTTAGAAATCACCCAAGGAAAAGGTCAAATACCAAGCTCTTTATCTCTCTGTCTGCTCAATGTGGAACAGTCTGGTACTTCAGCATTCAATGTTATTCTTTTCTCTTCTAGCTGGTTCTAATTTTTTTATTCTGATTATCAGTTAACAGATAACAGGCCACATGCCACTTATAAAGTTTGAGTAGTTGCCGAACTCTTCATGGGATTTAGAAGAAAAAAAAAAAATCCTGAATTAGTCACAAGTGAAGCATCAGATTCAGGGCTACTATCTGTTCTGAAACTGAAAACGTCACACTGAAAATGAAAAAAAGCAGATGGTGGGTGAAGACACCCAACACACGACTGAAAGGTTCTATGCCTTCTATGAATTCAAATTTGTTTGCTCATTTCTTTATTTTTTTTATCGTCTTTGGGGTACAAAGAGATACAAGTAAATCAATAAATATTCAATATCAAACAGAAAATTAATATTAATATTAAAGTGCCATCAGTAGGGCAAAAAATAATGTATAAATTACAAAAATATACAAATGACAGGTGCTGAAGAATTTATTGATATAATCAGCATTAATTATGCCATAATGTGTTGTCTACTGGACAGGATACTTGCCAGCTGACAGTGGCTGTTGGGGACCCAGGCTTACCCCCAGTCCTCATTAAATAATTAAGCCAAATAAGCATTTGCCCTGTGCATGAAAATTAAGATAGAAGATTGATGGAAATAATGAATTCCCAAACAGAACCTGACTGTAAGTATCACAGTGGATTTATTGCGAGGAACATGGACTGAAAATCGACATGGTCCGGCCAAAGCAGGTCAAGCGCTGCACAGCTCAATCGGGCAGGATGTGCGCATATTTTTCAATCAACAGAGGACAGAGGTATTAATAGGGGATAACGCACAGTCCATCTAATCGGGATTACGGCCAGCTGCTATCATAAATTGCATCCAGCGAAGCAAGCGTTTCTGTGTGCCGGTTAACAACACTCTGTTAGCTAGCTAGTCTGAATATTCATGAAACATTCCAACTTTCACTGGCTTTTGCACAACTAAACATACTATAGTGAGATGTTTTATTGCAACCTAATGTTCATAACGTAATTACAGAACCGCTATGTTTCAAATATTTTAAGAAAAAGTCCAACACGAAGGGACTATTAATCGAAAAAGCAAAGCACTACATTAAACAACCACAAGGTGGCAGCAATTATTAACAAATATTCTCACATCAGGGAACTTGTTTACTACTTTCTGCCATAATAAACCTTTATATATGCTTTGCTGTTGCTATGCATTACTATGTGTTTTAGTCAGTAAAAGCATAATATTAACGTAATTTATTGATGATCTATAATAACTGTGCCTCTTAATCTTGCATTTTTTAAAATGCACAATGGAAAAATTTCAAATGCGTTGCATTGAAAGTTATGTTTTGTTCACCGGTCATGGGGATTAGGAAGCCAGTGATTTAGCTCCAGATTAAACTACTTCAGTGGTAGAACTTTTAATAAGCAGCCACGGCTCTTAAAAGTGGCTGATATACAAATCCCCAAACCAGTCTTGACATTTCAACGATTTCCTGTGGATGGGAAATCTGTAGTCTTCAATGGCTTCAGTTCTAATGGCTAATCATTACTGCCAGCACCATGTGATTCGATGTGTTTACTTTTGATTAATATTCTGATTCTAGACATTTTCTGGCAGGGCATTTGTGATAAATCCTATTTACATATTAATTTTAGGAAGTATTTGACCTGTATATTGTAATTGTACAGAAACACACGTCACTCTATTGTTCCTCCTTCCATGAACCCATTTCCCGGGAAGCCAACAAAAATGTTACTTTTCATGAGGGAACCAGTCTATTTAAATAATAGTGGGATTACAAGTTAGAATTTCTGTGCGAATAATCTCAACTGTCAAAGTTCAGTAAAATCACGAATCCCTGCTACTCGCTGACTAAACCGATGGAGAGATTTCCCGTTTCCTTGGGAGGGGGTTGATGGCAACATAGAACCCAGTGAATAAAGGGGCAGATGGATTAATCACAGGTAATGCTGACCGAGAGACCATATTTTTTGGTATGCAAAACATTAATGTAATTTCTTAACCAAAACTTCGCGAAAGCAATTCTGAAGTGATTGAGGCTTTAGCGTATAGCGTAATACGCTTAGTGTATGTAGCAGACATTTTAATCAAAAGCAACGTTTTTTTTTTTTTTTTTTAAGGAAAGCCAGGTCAGACATTCCCAAGAGCTAGTCGGGGTTGCAAAGCAATAAACCACCACCACCACCCCGAGGCTAAAGACTGCTCTAGCAGGACTTGGGTTGGGGCTTTAATTGGTTGCTTTCAGGTCCCTTAAAAACACCACCTGTTGCACTAACATATCACACACGCTAAATTCACCCACAGAGTACACAGCATCACTGGGCCTTGGAGCAGCCCGGTGCTGTAGCCAGCGTGAGGCACAGAGGCAGGAACCTTCGATGATGTCATTCTGCTGGAATGTGCGCCAGGGCATTTCAGAGCTCCCCGACAAAGATGTGTGTCCATGTGCCCCGTGGTCACCCCTGCCAGCGTATTCCTGCATCCCCCTGACGCTGCACTTCTTCCCCATTTCCCTCCCGATGCTGACTCACTCTGACTGAAAATCGTTACTATCAGGAGACAAATAAGCTTTGTGAATTACAGAGGACGCAAGAGTACGAGCCAAATCCATTAGCAGAGTGAGCAGAAGTACCAGTGGCCATGTTTTGAGCCTCTGGGTGTCCAGCAGGGTGGACGAGGACATGCAGGCGCAGCAGAGGGAACCACTGCAAATCAAAAATAACCGATACCGGGAAGGCGGAAGGGAATAGAGGAAAAACCACACATCCATTTTCAATAACCAATTATCCAATTACAGGGTATGATAATATACAGGCCATCCTACAAATAACGGGTCGGAAAGTTAGGGTGAACTCCACAGAGGATAATCAGACACAAATAGAACCATTTCACTCTGGTGGGCGTATGCTATGTAAAATATGGGAGAAAATGCACTGCTAGAGTTTCAAAACTCACACCCTGGAAGTAAATCATAGATCAAAGACATTCAAACCTGCAACCCAGGAGGCTTCCCTCAGTACCACCGTGCTGCCCAGAATGAAACCATTTGTATTAACATATACATATCATATATTATACTGTAAATGGTCCAGCATAATGTCCTATTACACACTCACTGGAATAATAGAACATAAAAGGAAAAAATAAATAACTGTTTCGTTTGAGACTTTTGTACTCCAAAAATTAATGATTTACACAAAACATAGATACGGATGTGCATGGATAGCACGGAATTTCCATATGATTTACATACTTAAAAAGATTGAAGCTGGTTACATGCAAAGATATCTGACAAGCAAATATAAACAGCACAATAAAACTTTAACTCTGTATATCAGCTCTCTAATTTATCGCTCTACATTGAGATCCAGTTCCAAGAGGTAACTGTTGTCTTACCCACATTCTGTCTACAACTGACCAAATACGAGGCACAGTGTCCATTAGGGTAAGCAGCACCTTTTCTCCTGCAGTCTTGAAACGACATGCTTCACTTATTTATTTTGACACTATAAGCCCCTGGTCTTTTTACAGATTTCTATAGATTCCCTGCAATTTGTTTGTGTTTTGTGTGATGACAGTGGTGCTCTACCTCATCACTTTCAATGCGAGGCGAGCACTGACTCACACCCCAGGAAGTAATTTCTCAAACAGGAAAGCCCAAACAAGGCAGGAAGGGGGGGGGACTTACCCAGCCAGCTTCTGTTTAAATACACAGACACAAACACTGGTGGAACCGTGAAGAAGTCCACAACCGAGTTCACCTCCAGCCAAAACCAGAGCTTATCGTTGGCTGCAATGAACTGTGGGAAACAAATCATGTCGACAGCAGAGAGAGTGTTTCTTTCACTAAGCACTTAAAATGCCTAAGATCACTTCCTACCAATCTCAGATAAATTCTGACTTTCTGAAAAAATATTTATTCAGTCTTCAGTTAGCTGACAGGCCAAAAAAAGCATAGACATTTTGTACTTACGCGGAGACCAAAGTACAATAAGAAGAAGACGTTGAAAGCCATGTCGATTTGTAACGTGAAATCTTCGTAGAAATTCTGACAGGACTCTATGGGGCTATTAAAACAACAACAATGAAAGAAAGATTTTAGCATTTAATGTGCACTGTTTTAGAATTTAGTTCAATATCTTGTTATCAGACAATTTAAGATGCATTCTTCTTTCCTGGAAATGCTATTAAAAACAATTTCTGAACAGAAATAAAACATTTATAAGAGGTGCACTGATTTTGTCAAGACTGTTCTCTGTAGAAAAGAATAAAATCATGCATATATATTCATACAGGCATGTAATTTCAATACGTCTTGATACCCCAGATTAACCCTTAAAGAACTGAATTGCTCATATATAACAATGTTTCAAAATACATAAAAGACAGAGGAAGGGAGCAGTTACAAGTTCTGAAATTAAAGTGTGATTTAAAAATAATTGCATAATTGTATCACACAGAAACAATTTATAAACTTTAATGTGTATTACACTGATATGTGAGAGTACAGATTTTTTTTTTTCCAAATCTGACATTTAAGTAAGAGAATAGTTTAGAGTTATAATTTCAAGAAAGTTGCAACATAATTGCAGAAGCAGTACTTTAAGGGTTAATTAGTGCATGCAGGCTTTGTGTCCATATTATGTGTATTCAAGCAGCCATAGCAATACAATAGCATTGAGTGCACTGGAACCAGTAATGCCAGTATCGGGCACTAAGAATCAAAATGGAAAAATGTAATGGCTTGGTAAAAAACCACATTTAACGTGGGGCAGAAACAAAACAGGTGAAACCTGGGCAACGGTGGGGTGGGGGGGGGGGGGGGTAACCGACTGCTTTTCAGCAGGCCCCCCATCGGGTGGCGTGAGTGGCAGCAACGGTGCGCTGGTTCGCATGAATGGCACAGCGATCGGCTCAGTACACATGCAGGTCTCTGACAGCTCGCCAGCTTAAACAAAAAAGGCAACGCAACACACCCACGTCTGCGGGACACCCCAGGTGTTGGCATAACCACAAAAATAGATCAATAAAGATAAAAAGAGGTGATACCCAATATAACAGAAATTTGGCAACGACTAAGGCCATCAGTGTAACTACAGGGACATTGCTTACATCAATCTAACATGTACCGTAATGTCTACAAAATTGTCTACAAAACTCAATAAAAACACAAAGAACAATTAATCATATCTGGATGTATCAATACATAGTAAATGGCTATTTAGTAATTAAATATGAAGGTAATAAATCGCAAAGCCTTAAATGATAACCCAGTGTTGACAAACCCAGTAAAATTAGCCCCAAAAGTATCCTGTACCAAGGTCTGTAATCCCCTAGATCAGTGTTTCCGAACCCAGTCCTCGGGGAACTCCAGTCTTTAGTCCACGTTTTTCCTCCCTCCCAGCTCCCAGCTAATCAGGAACACTGAAAACCTGGCATAGGTGTGCTGGGAGCTGAGAGGAAGGAAAAACGTGGACTCTCTGGGGTTCCCCGAGGACTGGGTTGGGAAACACTGCCCTAAATTAAGCTGTTAATTGTACCTATTGCAGTGAACTTGGGGGTGCACTGAGAACAATAGCTACTCCTTCTTGCACTTCACCTCCCAGAAGGCCACAGTAAGGATTGACTGGTTTGGATATTTTAATCTGCATTGAAGCAGGTGTCAGCATAGAGCAGGAAGCAGAGGGCCTCCTGTCAGACACAGTGACAGGTCACTGAATTCCACTTCATTGCATGCTTTGTGCGCTATGAATTCTGCTCCCTAGGGTAATCAGGCTAATACTCATTTAAAAAGCTTTGGAGACATGCTCACATATTTTCAGACAAGTGTCATTTGTATAATGAGTTTGTTAGACCTCATTCTCCATGTCCCCACAGTGCAACATCAAAAATAACAACTAACTTTGCAGCGCCCTCTATAGGACAGTATCACACATTATTCTAGAAGATTCAAAAACAGCTTGGTAATTGGTGAACATTTGTTTGATACTGAGACAACTGTAATTAACACTTAGCAGCAGTACTAATCTCCCTCCAGTCAATTTGAATTATTTTAAGAGCAAACTTGCGTAAAATACTACAACAGGAAAAAAAAATAAAATTCTGGAGTCAGACTGTCATTTCAAAAATATTTATCCATGATATCCATTGAATTGCTCAAAATCAATTAAAAATCTATTCAAACACCAACATTTATATATAATAAACATCCAGAATTCCAATTGATGATTGGATATTTCCAATTTCATCTTTGTTGCCTCTTTATTTTTAATCACCAAGTGATTATGCTAAGAATTGCAAATGAATACTATGTGCACCTAAGTTGTTAGTGTCAGAGTTTTTTGATGAGGAAAAGAGAACATAACATTCTTTCAATCTATAACTGTACTGTGTGCACCCTATGTTTATATTACAGCCACTTCATCAACAAACACTCTCACTCAGCAGTATCTGAAACTGGCTAATTTAACCAGGTCGCTCTTCTTACTGTGGCCCCTAGAAGGTTGAGTGCTGGAGGGGTATTATATGAGATAAAGCAATTAAATTAAACAATTTATATATGAATAGCATTTAACCAATATAATCATTTGCATTCTTCACAACAGAAGTTAAAAATATTATGGGTATACAAATCAATGAAATGAAACTGGGAAGCTTAAGATTTTATATGATATAGGGGGGTGAGTCACAAAAGACACAGTTAACATCCAGTTTTACATATAAACAAGCCAAAGCATTAACCAAGAAAAATGAAATACGATGCTGTAATATTACCCCTTTTTACTACAAACAATGACATTAATTCACAGGTACATACATATGTACAGTACATACATACATACATACTTACAAATGTTATCAAGTATATACCATGTTGTAATAAATAGCATCAATTCCGGGCATTTTTCCTACGGCTGAACAAGGGTGAGGAATTATTTTCATTTATTTTATAAATGCTACAATGTGCCGAATGCCTTCATTGCTTAGTTAGCTATGTACTTTACACTGCTGTGACATGTGACTGTGGTGAATAATTTCAGTACCACCCAACAGCATTTTATTACACAGTTCTACAAAATCTAGTTCCTAATCAATATAGCAAAGACCTTGCAATATGAAGTTCTGAAATCCTTAATAAAGCTCTTTGCCTGGTATAAATTTAACAAAGGTTATAATTCAGGTAAAGTACTACAATCATTGTCATACATATGCATAAAAACTCAGTGAAAATGTCAGGTGTTAAAAAAAATAACAGCTCAAAAAATTTGCTTAGGATCCACTGCGACGTTATTTCATGTACATGCGAATGCAATGAAAAAGTGAAGGCCAAATTCTTTTGGAATTGAAGGAAAATCTCTAGATTAATGAAGTTCTATCCAAATCCATAAGTTCTACACCTAGGGAGATATGTTTTACATCATGAAAATTTGTTCCATTACTCCCACCCCCTACCACCAAATTTTAAATACCAAAAAATAGCTACTATAGATCTTGGTTTAAATGCAGGTCTAATTGTAAAGCAGACTTATTTATTTTAAATAACAAATTACTCATTTGTTGTAAAAAGGGGCTACAATATACACATTTATCCATGTACAGAAGACATGGAAGAAGTGAATCAAGTGAGACAAAGAAGCTTGTGGGAGTTTTACTTACACAAAAATGTTCTGAGCGCAGAACGAAAAAATTATTGGTTCAGAGAGATTACCAATCAGATTGTAGGAGGGGGTGGGGCCAAGCAACTTGAGGAGGCAGGAGCAAAACATGTCTTTGGTCAGTCCCTCCTCCTCTAGTTGCTTGAACCCACCTCCTCATTTTTCGTTCTGCCTTCAGAATGTTTCTGTGTATGTACAATTCCCATGAGCGACAAAGAATGAAACATGCAGTCAGATATCCCTGCAGAAGTGTGGAATACATTAGTGTTCATTAAAAGACACAAGTTAATGGTAGATTGTCATATGACTAAAGCTTTTTCCTCTAATTTTGTCACACGTTTATATAATTCATAGCTTGTCAGCCCTCTGTTTTGGCCTTTTCTTTAGTAGACAAACGTAGCCCACACTTTAAACAGCTCTGAATGTGCACACCAGTGGGATGCCGTTGATACACATGACAGACACCAACAGCACCTATCACTTGTTTGAATACAAACAACAAATGGAACATCTCTTATTTCAAACCACAAAAACACATACAATATACAGGACATATGGCAATTACAAAAGCTTTACAAATACCACAAAATACACAGACAACACAGGGGTAGTTATTTAGTGTTTACACAAATCTCAAGTTCCCCAATGAAGGCAGAAGATGTACAATGATCCAGTTTTATCAAGATGTTGCGGAACTAAAATAGTAAATTACTTTTGAAGAAAATGCAGTTATAAAGGGGAAAAGAAATATACAGTGTCACAGAACACAGAAATAAATGTCTTCTCATCTAAATAACAGCCACAGGAAAGAGTATTATCTGTGACACTGCAAAACAAAATGTGTATACTGAATGCAAAAACAGGTACAGTAATCATGGAATGGATACAAGTTGGAAGATCATTATGGCCTATAACACTATAGCATTGAGAGTGTCCTCTGACTTTTTTTTCAAAGACTTAAAAGACACTTTACACTTCAACAAACAGCAGCAGTCAATTTTTGAAAGCATACTGTCAATTTGTGCTGTCAGGTCACTAAGGGGTTTCACTGCAGTTGTCCTTAAAGGCGTTCATTGTCATTTTAACATTTCACTTATTTGTTTGTTTGTTTGTTTGTTTGTTTGCTTGTTTCAGAGGTGATTATTCCTTCATCAAAAGCAAAAAAGTAAAAGAATCATGTCTCTTTTAGAGAATTTTTGGGTGTAACGTTTTCATCTGAGCTAACTTTGATATATGATCTGCTTAAACTGTGACAGAGTATGAAAGGTATAGTCACCGAGCGAGTATTTCTAAGCCAAAACCCTTAGATGTTATTGTAAGACCTCTATTTCAGCCTACAAAGACCTCTTGCAACAGAAACAATTACAGGTAAGCCAACTGCCACATTGGCCAGTGGGCTAAGGAGCTGGTCTCTGGCACCAAAAGTGTAGCTGTTCACTGCTGGGACAATATCTGTATGACTTTCCCCATGTGAAAGCCAGGCATGGAGTGCCATTGACACCAGCCATCCTGGAGACCAGCCACCTATATGTGTCCTGTGGGCACACAAATAGCCCTTTGCCTCAGCAGGTAAGCAGATGATTACTGTTGTTACTGTCAACCCTGTTACTGTGCTCTACCAAAGCCCTGCACAACCAAAAAAAGAACAGATGCTTCACTTTATCACAAATAATCCACTGCTTAATACAAATAACACATTTGTCTGTATCATTCTAGTCCGGTAATTCCCCATTGATAGCCCTGTTCAGATTCTACCTCAAGTAAGCTTTCATGTGCTATAAACAGCTGTACAATACTGCCCACAATACTGTGTATTCATGTGTCTTATAAAAGAAGAAGAAGATTTAATGCCCGTTCTCTCCTGGCATGAAGCACGGCAAAACAGTGTGGTGCTCAGGATATTATCAAAAAGGTCAGAGGGCAACCGTAAGTTCGTCCCCCACCTTTTTAATAGCATCTCAAAGTTACATCAATGTAAAAAAGCTAACTCATAAATAAGCGTAACAAGCTAGCTAAATTCCAACGTAAAACAATACTCGAAAAGAAGAAGCGGAACAAATTTTTTAAAAGTAGCGAATATGAAATATGAGATAGGGATAAAACATACATAAAAAATACTGTGGCCTAATGTTTTTATGGCCTAATCTCAAACACGTATGCGTATATTACACATACGAACAAAAGCAGGTCGTATAGCACCTGTTGCTCCGGATAACGGGAAAAAAAAAAACGCTCAGTCAGCATTATGATCTGCATTATATTTGACAGAGAATGGCAAATATAACCGTAATGTTGTGTTGAGCATGTTCCTCGACTTTGAAGGCACGGGCGAACATCTTTGGAGAAGAAACAAAGGAAATAAAGGGCCCACAACGTTGACGCATGCATAGTCATTCATTGTGCAACACATTAGACTAGATATGTCGGCAGGCTGGGCAATGCAGTCAGCAATGACGAGCTACAGGGCGCTATGGCGGCATGCAGCTTACACATGGCCCGGCTGCCATGCAGTAAAACCTACATCAATGAGCCCGCAGTACGTCCCCTGGGCAAAAGATGATATGAAACAAGGCCTGGTTAATACATCAATGATAGATTTAGGCCAGAGCAGTAGAACTAGGAAAAGAATGATTTAGCACCATCAGAGACACTGGACAAATAAAACCAGTGTGAGAATACTAAAAATATCCATAGCTTTTCTCCCCCCACATCATACCAGCAATGCTTCATGGTGACTAATAAAGTCATTCATTTTTTCCTTTGTCCACACATTCTTGACTATGCTAAAGACTAATAAATGATATTTCATTCATCCCTCCCTCCATCCATCCATCCATCTTCCGACTGCTTAGGTGGGTCAGGGTCATGAGATAAAGGATATTTCACTGAGGTTACAAATATTGTTGATATACCTGCCCATTACTTTTACAAACTCCATGCAATTTAAAGTTAGAAAACTCAAACACAGTTCAAGAGCGACACCAGGGAAAGGGAAGAAAATGCACTAAAAACATTTAGCAGAAAACACACAAAAAAAGCCACTGATGAATAAGTAAATATCGCAGAAGAATAGGGGAAAAAGTTAATGCAGCCCTGCACAAAAAAAACCTGAATAGCTACCATTCAAAATAAATGCTGCTTCTTTTTCAACATTTGCACACCTCAGACAAATGTAAAGTATACCAATGCAAGATTTATATTACTGAGGATATTTAATGTATTCCGGCTGTTTGTGGATGGTTCTTGGCAAGAATTTACCAAGAGGCATACTTAACTCAGAGTAGACTACTTGCGATAATTACAGGATATTGTCCTTGTGCCACTTTATCTTAGTTACTGATAGGTGACAAGAGGACATAATAGGACAAGGAGACAGCGGAAGGCCATGAAGGGGGGCACAGGAAAGTCACTCAGCTGCTGGTCACATGAATAATTAAAACAGCACTGACCCCGCATTCAACTGTGTAAGCCAGAGCTTCCCAATCCAGTCCTTGGGGACCCACAGACAGTCCACATTTTTGCTCCTTCCTAGTTCGTGGTGGGGAGCAAAAATATGGACTGTCTTGCAAGGAGCAAAAACATGGATCGGCTGTGGGTCCCCGAAGACCGGATTGGGAAACACTGACGTAAGCAATTAGGTAGGTAAAGCTAATTTCAACCATGCTAGAGATCCGCTCAGTGGTGAAGCTGAGGAGCACAGCATGCAGCCACCCAGGGCTCTGAAGGGGGCAGCCATACACCGCATTTGTACTGCAGAGTCAGAAACCGCAGAGGCTCCTGGCGCCAATTTGCATCCAGATAGCATCTCTTACAAACAGCCGCCCCGGATTAAATGACACTACTGAGTCTTTCCAGGTTTCGTGAATGTGATCCTATATTGTGCGTTCGATCATTTTCACCATTTCTGACCAGTCAGACCATGTGATGCCAGAAGATCCCTTTTTAATAGCAACATCCCCCCGGCTGCCCCTGACCAAACACTCAGGCTAACCAATGAGCAGTAACATTGCGAAAGAGGCCGGAGAGGAAAACTTCACCGTGAGCCTGAAACAAGCAGTGATTTGGCTAGAAATAGTTACTATGGTAACAGCATGACTTAGAATCCCTACAATCATCTCAAACCAATGAAGATAACATACCTGTCTTAACTCCTCCAGAAAATTAATTCTGCTCGGACGTCCTACATTTTAAGTTGGTTAAATTGAATTTGATTTTATAAAACTGCACAGGGAATATTTAACAGCAGCCAAACGCCAAATTCAACATGCAAGGCAACAAATGTCAGGAACAAATAGGACGTCTCTATAAATGTGCTAAAAAAAGCAAGGTAAAGATGCTCTAAAATAATTCATATTAACCCTATTAGATTTTCATATATATATATGATGCATGTATTTCCTAAGTTATGAGCCATCTACCCATTTGCTGATCCTGGTAGCTCAGGGCATTAGGCTGGGTTACACTCTGAATGGGACACCAGTCCCCACAGAGTTCATACATGCACACACACAATGATACACTATGGGCAATTTAGAGATGTCAGTTACCCTAACTACATAACTTTGGACTGCAGGGGAAAACTGGAGCACCTGGAGGACACCCACACTGGGTAACTTGCAAACTCCACACACACAAAGTACGCTCAATTCAAACACCCAACTCTGAAGCTCTGAGGTATCCTCACGAAGTAAAAGAATCATGTGCCCTGACATTAAACTAAAAAGTAAAAATTTTTACTAAAGTAAAAATCCAGGCCAAGATTTTGTTTCAACCAATTGGGCATAAAGAGCCACAGTCACAGTCACTGAGTACTCAGCTGGTTGGTTCAAAGAAAATTCTGGTCTGGATTTTTACTTTCTGGGCTTGAACTCTTCACCACTGCAAAAGAGCATAGCGACGGACCATTAAAAGTCAAATGACATAATCTGGGTCTCCGCAGCGTTCACTTTATGGAGGCACGGTGAAAAGCTCCTACATTTTCAGCCTCGACATTTAAAAAGCTGCTGGCAAAGAAATATCAGCATATCTGTAACTTTAAGTACAGGTACAATGGCCTATAAAAAGGCCTTTATTTAGACCTAGCCTTTCCTGGCCCGTATATTACAGCTTACAACAAAACGCAGGAAGCGTGTGAAAAGCACATTAAAGGTGCCCATCTTTCACACAGTTCTTCCAAACGTCAGCAGCCTCTAGTCTAAATCTTAAGCATGCTCACAATCTCCCTGTACTGCGCCACAAGTCTTTTTATAGAACCTACATGTTTTCTATAACAAATAAATGTATGGCGTTTGAAACTTGGCATTGGTGTTCAGTCTGGTGAAGCTCAGTTAATTTTTAAAGATCGTTTTCTTCAGTTACCCAGTTTAAACGCATTAAGTGAAAAGCTACACCGCATTGTTTATAGTGTGACAGGGACGAGAGGAGAGATACACCCGCTATGGCTATAGGTGTAACTCAAGCTCCAAGGCGGACAACCAAACAAGAGCCAATTCAGGCCATCTGGCTGGTAAAACCAAACACCCTTCGATGTAAAGACACATCTTAAATGAATAATCCAGGAAGAGGAACAGAAGTGACAGTGCCTCTCGCTATTCCCGAAAGGAGGACTGCGATCGAAGATGACCTAACGGTCGGAGATGCTAAAGAAAGTCTTCCTCCTCCAGGAAAATCTGTCATACCTACTTTTTTAACAAGCCATTGTACAACCATGACAGAATAAAAACTCACTATTTTCCTCCAGAGCTGCTTCATGTCCTTTTCCTGCGTCTCTACTCTGTTGGTTCTCTCTGACCTACGGACAGATTTTCCTTAGGCGCATCAGACGCCCTCGCTAATAAATGTGGAAATCAGTGCAATCAGCGAGTGATACAGCTACTAACCGCAAATGAGAGCAAACGCACGGGAATGCAGGGGCACAAAGGTAGCCCGATTTAAATGGCAGCCCATTTCCCTCTCATTTACTGAGTAATGATGATTGCTGTAAGACAGCAGCTAGCCTCATTCCCTGTTCCTCAAAAGCCCTGACCCCTCACATTACGGAAATTAAACAATTTCATTTGCGTAGCTGGACTGGCTGCTTGTCGGAATGCGTTGAAAGCTTCCGTAGCACCCAGATTCATCTATCAAATAACACAGGAGACTGGCCATGCACTAGGATCCATTTAAACCTCCCCAAGTTACTAGTAGATAAAATAACAAACTAAACCTCAAACTAAAGTTCACTGGAACGCGGAACCTTTGGAAACTTGGCAGTTCTTATGAGTTAACTTTCAGTTTGGTACTGACAGGCATCCATGGCACAATGTGTGTGAAAGCCAACTTCATAAATGCAAGTCAGGATGGAGGTGAAGCACATATTTCAAGAAGCAGAAGCTTAGAAATGGTCAAGAAATGTTACATTGCAGATCAGGGGGTCTCAAAACGTGCCCATAATCGAGGTGGCGTTCTGTATATCTGTGATTAGATGTGCATCAGGTTATGTGGGGCCATCTTCACTGCTGGGGCGCCATCTTCAATGCTGGCTCCGCATATCGATTCATATTTAACCATTTAACTGTACGCCTCATTTCATGGGTAAATTTTACACAATACACTAAACATTTTGTATCTGTGATGTATAAATTAGCAGAGTGGAAAGTCATTATAAATTATTTTTCATTAGGATCCAGCACTGTAATCACAATATTAACTGAATTAACAATCACACGACTCTATTTACAAATTGTATAGCTACAGTCAATATCTGATAATTAAGCGCACCAAATTATGTTCAATATATAATAACATCTAGATACCTCCTATAATGTTGTGTTCCTCTGCAGCCATTTTAATTGACTTTTTATACATAAATGTTTATTAATGAGGAATGGAATACTTAAAATATAAAAGCAGGTTGAGTAAAATGTTTCACCATGTGACGTTTGCTATACAAAGAATGCCACATACATTTTGTTAACAAAGTGCGACTTGAATGGTTATGTTGCTGACTTTCACAGGCCATAGTCTAAGTGGTAGAAAAACTGGGCTTTTACTTGGTCATAGATGTTTTATGGCACCAATATTAATGCATACATTTGCTTGTGTTCATTCCAGGTTGCACATCAAATTATCATAAGGAATTTAAAAGAGTTTTTCTTCCTGCAATTGGACTAAAATATATTTGTTGAATAGCCTTTTTTAAAAGGGAAGTTACAGAGGGAAAGAGAAGGGCAAAATAACACTGGAATTTGGATTATTGATCACCACAGCAATAGTGAGTCATACTAATGGATCTTAAGGCTTATAAACGTAACATGAAACTTCTCATATAGTTTCTGACAATAAATTTTAAAGGAGTACCCTTACTGTGGGGATTGCCCTCTGTAAAGCACTTAGGATGCTCTGTCTCTGAGGCCTTTTTATGGATGGTGGCTGACCTCCAAAAGCAGGGACATCCCCATATAGAGAAAGAGTTCCGAGTGCTACCCCCTGTCATTCAGGACGTGTATAATAAACAGATGAGTTGTTCGAATCCATGTGCACAAGTGTTACACGACCAATGCTAAAAGAGAGAAGCCCTGAAAATAGTCCAGACAACAAAAAGCAATCCCCCAGTTTCAGGATTTCAAAAGCACTTACATAAGAATGTGAAATGGACCCAGAAAATGATGAAGATTAAAATGTTGTGAAAAATAATACAAATTAATTTTCAAAAATTGCTTACAATGACTGTTTGTTCTAAAGTTTGGTGCAAGGGTAAAAATCTGATTTTGGTAAAATCACATATTTTCACAAAATTATGCACAGTACATAACCAAAACAAAAAATAGTTAATAAAATAGTACTTTTAGTACCATGAAAGTTAAGCCCAGGAGAAAATACGTGGCCGTGAAGTCTAATAAACATGTTACACTTGCATCCTGTTTGCTTAACTGTAAAATAATTATTAAAACAAAAACATATAAAAAGTCAATAAAAAAATATGTTTCATGCATTTCTTACCTTTACATACTAAAACATACTTTTTTTGGGGAATGGACGGGGAGAGAACCAAGATTAGAGATGTACGTCTTGATCGTTCAATATGTTTAATCTCCATTGTTTTAATGTTTGACGGTTTAACAACAAAATAAGTGTTTAAACACTGCGTTTTGGATTGATGTTCTCGACAAAAAAGCCTGGAGTAGGGATTCCATCGCCAGCGGGCATCACACTGCAGACTTGCGAAAAGGGCACCAGTGCTGTGCACGACCACTAGCATAATGGCGACTCCCTGAGGAGTATACTGAGAGGAAGGACTTGTGCTTCACAACTTTAATCATCCATTCACACGCTGCATTCCAAGGGCCACAATTCAAGCTGTTCAAACGGAAGGAAATCAGAAAGCCGCTACCCGATTGGTCAGCCTGATTATTGATTACTCCTCATTATGTCCTTCCTATGATCATTTTAGGCTATTTGTTATTGACGAGTAAATCACCAAAAACATGTATGCATGTGCATTTTTTCTTTGATCTGTTAAAATAGCATGAATCATACACAGTGCTTTGAAATCCCCCTTTACTAGAAAGAAACAAAGGCTTTAAAAATGGTGCAACATTTAAAAAATTTCATGTGGGTGTCATCATAGCGCTAAAATCTATTGGTTGGCAGTTTGACATTGACCGTTCAGGGCAAATTGACCACCTGCTTTAAGGCAGAGAGGAGGAAGGGAGGAGAAAAATCAAGGTAATTTGCCAGCAGTTGTCATGGAAACTGCTTCATGTTGCTTGGTTCCATTGACAAAAAAATAATAAGTACGTTGCCAGGAAGCAGAGTAGAGATATCTTACAGAAGGTTTGGGGGAGAACTAGACGATGCATTTTTCAGTTGTGCAGTTCTTTGAATGCTGTTCTTTAAAAACATAAATGCACAACTTCTCTATGTTTAACAGTGACTGGTTTAATTTGCAAATAAATATGCAGATATACAGTATGACCACTTTATGTAATCCCATATAATCGTAAATTGCTTTGCGTCTGGCTAAAAGAATTCAAGATGTTAAAAGATGAAATTTAATTCCCATTGTTCACAATAAAAACCTGATGCGTCTGTCAGATTATTGTAGCCATTTTCATGACAGCCAGATTTGTGTGAATCTTGCTTTTCAACAACACTGTTCACTTACACTACATGATAAACTGCAAAATAAACACATACACTTTTCTTGAAAAGTGAGTACATTATACCGCATGGTAAAAATATTAGTAGCAAAACAAACATCAACATAGGAAAGGAAGTGTACTTACTCAGAGGAGTCTATGAAGTATATTATAAGGGCAGCAATGCTAAGTACAAAGACGAGAACCACCTGAAACAAAAGAAGGGGGTTATTAGGCAGAGATCTTAATGTCAGCACGAAGACCTTCACAACAGCTGATGGATATACGAAATACTGCCTTCAAAATAGCCCATTCAAACTCATTACTGAAATACATTTTATACATTCTATTTGATATATTCCATCATCTTCAATGTTATTAGTGGTATACACCTTTATTAAGAGGAACCTTAATTTCCTGAGCTCATTACATGACAGAGAGTCTCAAAAGTAGTCCCTTGTCATTCATTCTTACATTTAATAAAAACGATGATCAACCAAATAATAGTCAGCTCTAGCTACAGTGTGTTTTTGTTTAAAATAAAACTGCCTACTTCAAGTGGAAAAACTGATTGGCAAAAATACAGAGAAAAATAGTTATTCAGTAATTACTACTCAGTATTTAAAATGGAACTTAGTGCACAACATTGCCCAATTTAACTTTGACTTATTTCCAAATGAAAATCCCAGTTCTTAATGAAAGGAATAAGAAAATTATGCAAAAAAGGAGGAAAAAAACCATTAACTGAAATAAATTATTTCACCAAAAAATGACACAAAGCCCATTATTGTGCTGACTAATACAAAATGTGAAATTAGTTCATCTCTAATCAGGGTACTTTACATTTTAATGTTAAGAATTACAGTCCATCGTTAACATATGTAAGCTTGTTAAATGTTAAAGGACATGAGGAAAAAAAATAGTGAAGTAAGTTTAAACACAGTTTAAACAATATTCTGCAATAAAGTATTACAAATTAAAAACAAAAAATGAAATAAAGTGTCTTCAAATCTTAAGTTTTAAGTGTTGCATGAGTAAGACAAAGTGGCATTTGCATCTCATCCAGACAAAAGGAATTTTTCATCAATCCCAGCATAAAAGAATGTGAATACAGATGGAACTATCCATTTGTCACAATACTGGGAAGGAACTGTGCTGAAAAAATTGTCAGTAAATTGATGTAGGAAACCCCACATATATCTTTATTTATAGTAATGCTATTATAAAGGATTTGTTGCACAGCTTAATAGTTACTTTATGTTATGTGGGAGTTCCTTGCCATCATCATCATTATCATCATCATCATCATCATCATGTTTTGTGTTCCTGCACTGCATTTGATAGGTGGATTGAAGGAATGACTTTTCATTGGGTCCTGCTCGCGCATTAAGTGGCGTCACATCACAGAGAAATGGGATACGATTAGATCCCCCTAGGCTCAGGAAACATCTTCAATTATCTATCATTATATAGAAGGACATCTGCATGTCATCAAGGTCAAAGCAGGTTGTGTTGTTTTTTTTTTTCTTGGCTGATTGCACGCCCCTCCACATACAGCTGTGAGATGAACAGAAACGTCACACCAGCAGCACCAATACGCAATCACATTATATTATTATATATACCACAAGTCATGTGGCAATGCAATCAAGCTATTGTGTTGGGGAAGGCACAGAGACTTCCAAAGAAAGTGCATTGTTCCCCCCCCAAAAAATCATCTGTGGCAGGGAAACCTCGGGTTAATAGACGTCAGCTGGAGGGGGCAGTGGCAGAGCAACAAAGTGTCCACTGTCAGCTGCCAGCTCCAACATCAGGAGGCCACACGAAACCTAATGAGAGGCTCGCCATATCCAGTGTCTGTTCCTAGAAACTAAAGGAGACCACAGGTGGAGATGTGTCATCCGTGGCCAGGCAGCTTAACTTAACATCACGCAAAATAGTTGGCTTCTGCCTCTATTTAAGCAAACTGCAATGCATGGCTCCATGATCCTTGCTACCCTTTTTAATGATACATTTTGATATACGATATACGATATATATAACGCCTTCAAGTCATTTTGTATATATACTGTAAAAAAGAACACTGCAGATATGAAGTAGCTTTTGCCTCTGTCCATGGTACTGACTCCATTCTCAGTGGTCTTTCAATAATGACGCTAAAAGAGAATAGAAAAATTAGCTTTATAATACAGAAATCATCTCCCTATTAGTTCCTTGTAGTTACATCTGCAGAAAAACGTTTGCTACAGAACTTAACATTCATCATAACTGAGCAGGATGTCTTTAATGAGTCGTCGGCATTAGTATAATAAGAATTATCACTGAAAAAAATCACAAGTGGAATAGGACATAACCAGGTAGTCATCAGGGTAACCTTTATATTCAGAACACTAGAAGGGCAGACAAGCTCTCTTTAAACCGGAAAGTCCTTTCATTAAACAGATTGTTGGCAAGGAACTCTGCATAAAAAAATACCATTTCTACATGATGAGCAGATGAGGTTTATGGCTCCCTCTACATAAGCGGAGGCTCTGGGGTGCACAGGCTCGCAAACAGAAAGTACACGGTATAGCCATGACATGAGAGCTATCGCCGAACTATTTCAAGAGAGCTCAACCTGAAGAACAGCAGGTCTTCCAGCAACAATCCAACATGTTCAGCCCTCGACATTTAGGCATCATACAATAGACTTGGAGCAAAAGCAGATCATGGCATGCATAATACATGGACAGGGGCTGATTATTTTTCCATGATGTGTATTCGGATTGTCACTCCGCATTGTTGGCCTGCTCAAAAGAAAACACTTTCATGTATTTTTTATGGCTGGTCTTTGTTTTTCAAATGGTTCGAGGGACATGAGGAATACAGAAGGGCTGAGGGAATGACCAGGGCCCATACATATAGAGCTGACTGCCCCCCTTGTATTCTTTCTGCATGTGATCCATTGTTAATGCAGAAAACACAAATACATACAAATATATACATGCATCCTGAGGGCAAATCCAGCAAACTCTCAGCACCTAGTGCCTAGAATAATAAGGTCTCGAAAAAAATAGCATTTGTTTCTAAAAATACAATGCCACTAGGGGGCGTAATTAGCTTATACAGTGGGTCAAAGGTGTTTTTGTGTGTGTGTGTGTGTGTGTGTGTGTGTGTGTGTGTGTGTGAGGCGGTAAAAGGGTAAAGCTACCACATCAATGCTTGGATGAAATATATGGATGGTAATCGGACATGATCTGGCATGGATCAATCTCCACTCCACCTTTATTCCCAGGCAGAAGCCTGTTAGCTTTATTTACTGATGAGCAGGATGGGAGGTCACTGCTTTAAAACAGAATCAAGCCGTTTGTAGTGTCTCCCAGGCCTAGCCTACGTACAGCCGTAGCGCTGTACTCGCAGGACCAAGGACCCTCCACAGGCTTGCAGGCAGGGCCACGCTCCAAGCCAATAATAAAGCCGAAAGCAGTAAGCTAGCTAGAAGTCCCGGAAATATTTAGAAACAGGCAGGCACTGCTTAGAAAACCCACTGAATCTGGCATTGAACTAAACCAAGGATCAGATTGGAATTGAACCTGAAGCTACTTTAGAGTCATGTCTGGCAGCCTTAGCTCTTTATCTGGATTACACACATCACCTGTGGTGAATCAGAACAGACAGGCAGCCCCGCTCCACATGAACTAATGACCTTCTGTAAGGCGGCGAACCTACCGCTCTCGTCGCAGAGCCTTTCAGCCATGATCGACACTTCCCCGACGCATTCTGCCCACCAAGACTCACGTTGCCCCCGCGCTATCATTTAGTGGAGGGAGCCCACCCTCACATCATGGGTATGGGAAAACCACAGGCATCTCACCCTGGGTTATTCCAGTTAAATGTTCCCATAAAGCACCATTTAATCTGACAGTGTGGCTTCGATGGTACATTTAATAATAATGACACATTTTATTTGCCTCGCCATCTTCTTCAGGCTCAAAGCGCTTTACGAGAGTATTAGAAGAACGATACGAAAGATGTCAGAGCAGCAGAATGTCAGTAGTCAAAGTAATTCACAAAAGTAAACAAATTAGCATCATAAGTCAGTCTAAAGTCTCATTAAGCCAAGTAACCGGAATCGAATCTGTTGACATTTAGATGCTCCAGAGATGGAAAAAGGTACCGTTTTTGTGCACATGCATTCAAGACACTGATTCTGAATATTTTGTTCAGCCTGTTCATTTATTTATATATATACATATACACACAATAACGCTTGCAGAAATGTTTTCAAAACCCGGAACCTCAGGCCACATTAACGCAAAGATAGCTAAGGTAACCTCCCACTGAGAAAGTATTACATTTTTCACCATGCTGCTGGTACCGGTTTTGGAGCATCAGGACAATCTGCCAGGAGGTGCCATTAATTTATCTTTTGTTTCATTAGCTGTGATGGACTAAACTACACGGCATCCCTGTGCATTTATTCATGATTCATATCCGAATTGTGGCCACAGTCACATTAATTTCAATGCTAATTTTTGCTAGGTTCAAATGCAGTGGCGCCCCAAAAGAACTGGTCAGTCTGTGTGGCCCAAAATCAAAAACAAACATTTAACTAGAAGATCTTAACCAAATACGGAATCTGCAGAAGCTCTTACCATTGACCCTCGTCCTGAAATTTTATTTCCCTTAGGCCAGTGTTTCCCAATCCGGTCCTCGGGGACCTGCAGACAGTCCATGTTTTTTGGGAGCTGGAGGGGACCAAAAATTTGAACTGTCGCAGGAAGCTGGGAGGGAGCAAAAACATGGACCGGCTGTGGGTCCCTAAGGAGCAGGTTGAGAAACACTGCCTTAGGCTAACATATATGACAGGCAATAAATGTGAACAGAAGGAAAGCTGAGAAAAGCTGAATTTACCATCCATCCAACCTCCAACCACTTACCCACTAAAGTTCTGCAGTGCAGAGAATATATTAAACTTCAGCATCTAATAATATTTTGGGATATGTTGGAATTATGTTGGGGACATGTTAGAATTAAACTTAACTGAGTCCCAATTTCATTTCCCAGTCACAAAATACATTCTCGAAAAACAGTCAAAGCATGAAACAGACAAAACACAAAACAAAACTGAACAAAACAGCAAGTAAAATCATTATATAGGTGACAAGTTGCTGCGGTATAACTGTGCTGCAGAATGTATGCTATGTCACATACTCCAGATTAGCATTACGCTAACCAGATTCCATCAAGCATATATTATCATTATGGAGCCCTTGTGCAGTACCCAATCCTTTCCATGTGATTGACATTCTATTCATGACTGAACTCCTGCTGGTGTATTTCTCATTTGGGTTTCTGTACTCCCATGGCTCAGGGGCCATCCAGAACAATAAAGAGCGCACCTCAATCTTAAATGAAAACGCCATCGTCTGTATTGCTTCATTTCAGGCCTCGCCATAATTCACTCGATAAACAATTAGGTGGGATGTGAGCCTTGTTTCTGTCAGGCATTGAGGAAAAATGCTGAACAAGGCAGTGGATCTTGGCCTGGGCCAAGAAACCTGTTTCCATGGGCACCTGGTGCCAAGTGCTTTTAATTAAACAAACATGGTATAGCATCCATTCTGAACTATGCGGTCGTGGTAGCAGCACAGGAGCCCACCCTCACGCGAAAGACCCCTTCCATGTAACACAATTTGTACTTGCACACAAATCCATCTATGGGGAAAAGTCAATATTTAAGATTCTGTTGATACGTTTTCTCATTGTATTACAACATAACCCACCTTAGGTATCACCCATAAAAAGTAATTGCTATAGAATGCAGAATAGAATTGTCTTTAGGTAGTGCAGTGCATCTTTCCAAAATTTTACTGTTCGTTAAGTTGTCCACAAAGACTGATTACAACAGGACCTCAGTGATTGCAGACGAGGTTCACAGACAAAGACTTGTTGATGTTTAATGACATATTCAATACAGGGCAACTGGGCATAAATCTGATGACTCCCAGATGATATTTTTTAGTCCAAGATACAAAGCAAAATCCATCCAGATGAACAGAATAAAAATGAAGAATGGTGTGAGCAGGAAGTATAGTCTGTCGAACGTTTCACAGAGAGGCATACTGTGTTTTGGTTGCATCATATAAGCCCCTTATTACACCTAAAAAAAAAAACTTTCACTAGTAAAGTGCTAGAAAAGGGCACAGTCAGGGATCTACTGTGTGGAGAAAAAATAGTTAGATGAGTCATCCTTCACCCTCTCCTCAACAAGCGAATGAGTATGTGTTTGGCACACGCCAAAGGAGCCTGCTGGATCTCATGCTTGTTTCCCCACATTGAAAGGTTCCGGCTGCTCCATTACCATGCGGGGTGCTCTTTCCTAGCATGATTTTTGTTCACTAGGTACCCACGAGGTGGAAAGCTCCGGTCCAGAAAGTATAAATCCAGACCAAGGTTTTGTTTCAACCAACCAATTCAGCATTAAGAGTCATAGTCACAGAGTACTCAGCTGGTTGGTTGAAACTAAACCTTAGTCTGGATTTTCTAGGCCTGAACTTTCCACCTCTGGAACCTGAAAGGGTCTGGAGCACAAAGTGATTGCGGTCATGGCAAAACAAATCTGTCCTAATGGGATAGGATTACAATGTCCTGAAATCTTGAAACACTGGACCAATGGAATGGAAATGATGCAAATCATATATCAATACAATCAAAGCCACCAACGATCAACCAAAATGAATCCATCTGGCAGATTCTACATTAGCCAACCACCATCGATAAATAACAGTGCAAGAATAGTGCTCCATTCAAGACACATTGATAATCAATGACTAAAGCTGATCTTTTGGCACCTGGAGACCCAATTCCCTATCAAAACACATTTAAGATTCAAGATTCAAGATTCTTTATTCGTCACATGTAGTTATAGCTGGTACAACATACAGTGAAATGTTTCTTCTGGCTGAGAAGTACTCCCCAACTGTGCAAAACATACTAAAAAATGAGAGATAAGAAATAAGTACTAACAGAGGA
>JABFEA020000044.1:8213052-8224070 GCA_019775915.2 Cyphomyrus plagiostoma
TATAATGAAAATGGATCTACCAAAAGGCTGGTTTTTAAGAAACAAGGTATAGGGAGTGAACAAAGTCAAACCCAAACTCTTTTACTCTACTCGTTGTATCCCTTGTGCAACCCTGAAACATAAAAAAGTGCAACGATATTTTCTTAAATGGACAACTCCTTTCATATTCACACTACTGTTCTGTGGAGGGAAGTGGGGGCATCGTCCAACCTCAGATGGTGAGTCAGGTTACGGTCATTGTTCTAGTTGATCTGTCCCTACATATCAGTGTCTTTTGCTACTGTTTGGACAGGCAACCGGAGACTACACCATCCTTTTCACGCTGGGGACTGAATACCCAGTACATGAGGTGTTTACGTGTTTGGGGCATCCCCAAATTAAGTTCTGCTCAAAACCCATCACGTCACCTGCTGCAGCCATCTCTTACATGCCCTTTCGTCTGTCATCACAAGCTCCATCAAACGCTACACGTTTTTACCCACATCAGTAACATACTGGTTTAAGAAGACAGCCTGGTAATGTGGAAGATGCAGGCTTCAGACACTCTGTTGTAGCAACCACGACCAGAGCACTTCAGCTAAAGTATTAGAGGAGACGGGGAACAATTATTGTATGGGTTCAGTTGTTGAAAGTACTTTAGATGAAAGGATGCTACAATGCTAAAGAAAAACATTGCTTAAAAACTAATGTTTAATATATCTATTTTAATATTTAACAGTTTTATGGTATTAATACTTAATAATTAGTCTTGAGATGAGCTGGTATAGAGGGTGCAGTTAACCAAACTGAAAAGAAAAATTTAACACAGCAATAAATTATTTATAAGGGGCAATGCTGAAGGTTGGCGAAAGTGTTAGTAATTGTAATCAGTAATCAACTACATAGAGCACAAGTGAATTTAAAAGCGGGAATGTGCTTTAGGGCCATGCAACCTGAATGAGAAATGCATAGAGGTCTGCTTCATTTTTCTCTGTGCTCTGAAGCTTATTAATACGTTTTGTCCAGTAGAAGCCCTCCCCAAAAACAACACAAGGCTGTTTTTAAACTGCTATCAACCAGACCATTCTAATTAAAAATGCAATTCATTGACCAGTTTGCAAACTTTAAACATTCATCCAGCTGATGAAAATACGGTTTAAATAAAATAATGTCTCAACAAAGAACACAGATTGCATCTGAAACATACATATAGCGCAGTTTTGATGCTATCTTAACCAAGAATACAAAACAAGAGTGAATTCGAAGAAACAGAAGATTACACTTCCGTCAAAGCTTGCTGAATACAAAAGCAATGAACAAAGCATGTACCTGAATTGCAGCTAACATTTACCATCATAAGTCCAAAGGCTTATATTATATAATTTTCACCCAGAACATCACAAGAACAACATTATGCCAAACCCCAGAATACTTTTTAACATTTTGGAAACCCCAGAATCCTTTTTCACATTTTGGAGTGTTCAAACAAAGGGAGTACAGACGTATAGGTGAAAGCATTTTGCGATATTGACTGTTAAGCCTAAAGAGAAAATAACCATACCTTATGATATATGTAAATATTTATACCTGATTTTCATTATTTGTTTTTTTGTACACATTACATGAGTCAAAAAAATAGTGGAAAGAAATTATTACTTTTTAAAAATATATTATTATGCATCATGCTATCACCAATTATGTCAAATATTATGGTAAACCATAATATTGAACTATATGTAAATACAGTATTATGAAAAAATTGACCATCACAAAGCTGCGTAAGAAGGTAGAGAAAGAAGAGTCTATAAATGATGCTAGCTAAATCTGATATATAAGCCTATTTATCAATGGGAGAACTCCAAATAACACAAATATTGTAAATACTACCATATATGAAATTGTTACTCTGAAAGCTATGATTTCACAGGTGAAATCTATTCCAAATCACGCCGTCACAGAAGAAGTTATCATGATTCTGGGTGTTTACCTAAGGTTATATTTCCTCTTTTGTATACTGTGCATGACAAGACTCTAGATTAGAATACCTTTCAAAAGTAACCGTGAAAGGGTAGATGAAGCATAGGAAGCAGAAGGCAGACGGAAAACTAAAAAACATAGGCGGTAAAACAAAACGTCCAGCATCTCCACCAAAAATGCTTTTAATACATGAAGCCGTAAAAAAAATCTGCATTGTGTAAACAAAGTAAATAATCAAACTGAGGTGCTGGATAAAAAAGTCGAACACTACTTCAATATAGTGAAATACTACCACACTATGGCTGCCTAGCGTGAAGCTCTTACTTAGAATTAGTACTGAGGCATGATGGAAGTACGCTGAAGCTAAACTGACTCTAATACTGAGATGCCACTAAAGGGTCTGATTATCTGTATTAGGCATGTTAAATTAGTGCTGCACATAAGCAAGCTTGGAAGGGTGGGGGATCTCCAGGAGCAGGGCTGGGCAGCTCTGCATTTAGCTAACACTGCATCAAATTTCGTTTCTCTCATGACCTCGCCTCCCTTGGCCAATATTGTCAGTATGTTAGGGAACTAGCTAAACAAAGCAGACTAAGAGATGAAACATATCACAAATAAAGATTTTACACTATAAACTGACTTCTGCTTATTCCAAACATTTTACAATATTTACAAGTCAAATCTCATCCGTAGATGTTATTTATAGCACAAATATTTATACTTTTGTTAATATTACGCATACGCCAAGTTCCAGAACTGTGTATGGTGCCATTTGAGTCCATAAATTATAAAGAAGCAAACACAATGTGTTTTGGCACTGTTTATCATTGTTTCAAAATATTTGTCCAGGTCACGATAAAATTCAAATTCGTCAATTCCTCAAGGCAATTGAAGCTGGCTGTTGTTTACCAAACATTATCACCTCTAATGCCTTCCAAGTCATGTTATATAAACTGCCCAACTGATACATTCTACAGACAATTCCAATTTATCTTTTGTTGTAGGATTGAAAGGGATTACACCCGTGGCAGACTTGACAGCTCTCACACTTTTTATTTCATGAGCTAAACTTGAGCAGGACCCCCGTTGATGATTCATTTATACATCATGTTAACCTGAAAATGGAAATGCAATTCCACTGAAAATATCCTATTATTTGGTACAAACGCAAAAAGAGCCCAGCTGAGCTTTACCGAACAATTAACAAACTCCTTAGCGCACTCCAGATATGAAATGATTATTGTCGTTATTATAGATCTCACACGGGTGTAATCTATTCCGTCAAGATGAAAATGGAAAACACTCCCTGAGTCAGTCTCTGCAGTCTCAGGCTATATTATTACTTATTTGTTTTTTTATTATTCAATACAATAACTGATTTGACAGAACTGATTTAAACAGAAACAGAATGTAAACATTTTTCTCAAAGACAAAAAAGACCTACAACAAAAGGGAAGAAGCAATTTAACTTAAAGGTCTGAGTAATCATGAGTTATTCAAATTGGCATCTGCAAAATGGACCTTAAACGTATTTCATTGAATCTTGAGGGTTCCAATATGTTATGAGCATAAAGAGTCACTGTAAATTCTGCCTAGTTGCAATCCGTAAATCAGCAATTGGCTTTGATGCAAAGGCTAAATAAAACACAGATCTATCTCTGTTCTATTCATCCATCTTCTCCACGCTTCTATTAAGTTTTAAGCACAAAAATGGAAGCGCGTTAGGAGGGAGAAAAAAACCTGACCATCTGCCTTGACTTCTAAAGCCTGCCGTCACTGGTTTTCTTCCTTTGAAAATAAACTAAAAAGATCAAGGTCAAATCACAGCCTTTTCACTTTTACCGTAGAGCGCCTTTAGCTACCAGCAGCTGAATGCCACAAAAATAAATATAAACAAACATAAATCAATACATAAATAAAAGAACATCTGCACCTTTCTGATAAACATCTTTGCTATAAATACTGATATATTAATGTTCTCGGCACTAGAGGACAATTTAGATGAACAAGGGGACTAGACTGTACCTGTAAATTGTCGCACATTGTGTTTTTGCTAATTATTCATGGTTAATGCATGGTGAATTAATATTAATTTTAAGACCTGTGCAAATTCTGAGTGATTGGTTAATATAAATAGATTAGAATATATAAAATAATTCAGACATCCATTTGACAAAAACAGGAAAATAAAACAAATATCCATTCCCAAAAAAGTTTAACCGAATTAAAATTCAGACAATACAGTTTTGCTGCAACACTACAGCCCTATAACAATTACACTTAATCTATATCCTCCTGAGACCCAAGGAAAAAAAGTGTCCTTCGATTGTAGGTTATTGGTCTTTAGATTTTTTCAAATTTATTTTTAATTTTAATTTCACAGCATGTCCTCTTTAGTGTACAACAGGAATAAATATGTTTCCTTACATAAGTGAAAAGATGAAAAAATGAAATGTGCACTACAATGGACATAAATGAATGGGTGAGGTCTCAGGAGGTTACTGCAATTGCAAAATTTACCAATTTTTGTACAAAAAAATATAATATCTGGCTGGTTACGGCTTTAGCGAATAGTGGCAGGCGGTTATCTCAGAGCACTTCATGCATCTCCTGTTGTTTTAGATGGTGATATTTACTGGCAAATATTTTCAACCAAACTTACAGGAAACCCACATTTTTATCAACATCTAAAGCAGGAAGCACACTGTACACCCATGTATGCTTCTGAGTAATTAAAATGTACATTTCTAAGTCATCCATACAGTGAAATCAATGTGTCATCAAAATATAAATTGTACAGTCACAGGATATATTTCTAATTAATTTTATATACATCAAGCACCCCCCTTGACACTGCATAATGTACGAGGATCTACAATGTTGCATTTTAACTTCTGATTTGAAGAGCTGCTTTATTAGGTTATTGCTATGTTTGAAAGGTGCTATATAGTTATGGCTGCGATAATGCTTACACGTCATACCTGGGCATTCATCGTGGGCTCCGTCAAATGGACTAGTTGGCTTGTTGACAGCTATATGTATCTGACTCACTTCTATATCACTTTGGGCAAAAGTGTCTGCTAAATGAATGAACATTCATATTCAAAAATATAGAGTCTCTGCTACAGATGCAGAATGTGAAGACTCAAAAACTTTGTCATCTTATGCTAGTGACTTAAAAAATAAATAAAATAACCTGCCGCTGGTAAAGGCTATATTCGATTTCAAGCAGCACCCTGAAAATGTCTATGCAGTGAAACAAGTTGGTAATTCGGTAGAAAATAGAAAGGCAAAAAGATTAAAAATAAAAGAAACCATCAAACAGGTCAAAACATGCAGCAAACCTAAATGCAAGAGCTCTGCACTCTTTATGCAATGAGAATTAAACTATAAATGTCTCAAACTCTGAGGAGCTCTCACCGCCCTTTGAGATAGACTGCTGTCTTTATTTACAACCCAATTTGACTGCAGGTGTTAGGCAATTTAACAATTAAACAAAAGAATCAACTGCAATTATCACCAGCATGTGACTTAAAAAGAAATTATGTTTAGATCCAATTTTGGGATTTCCCAAAAATACAAAATAAATCATTTAACAAACAAGATATACAGTATTTGGTTAGAATTAGCTACCACTATTCAATAATCTAACCAAATAATCATTAATTCATTAGAAAAATAACCTGCGCACCCTCCAACATTTATGTGATTTATATACACGACTTTTTAGTTTGCACATTAAAAAAAGATTATAAGAAGATGTTCAGTTTGAGTGATTGTGTCATAATTTCACAATATTTCTGTTACAAGCATAATTCCTCTACCATTAATTATTTAAGACTCAAATGCTGCATAAATCCAACAACTCAAGACTGAAACCACTGAACTGTGTATATTAGAGAAACCATAGACTTTCCTGCAAAGTTAAAAATGTTTAATGCATGTTGTAGATCGTTTGGTTCCTACTCAAGCTGTTTTTACATATATTTTGATAAAGTATTAAATTAAGGGTATAATCCATCATACCATACATACTGTAAATAGAAATGAATCATACAATCACAGATTTCAACATTGGGGTCTACACACACAAAAAAAATAAAATTCTTAACACTCTTCGTAAAGAGGTTAGTAAACATTTTATTTATTCGAAACTACCAACAGCTGCTGGCTAAATTTAGCTACCAGTGGGGTGGCAACTCGGCACCGTCTGGCTCCCGCGTTCTGCCGCCTCGTTAAAAAATTTTATCCAGCAAGCCACAGGTGCACGTCGCATGGTGTCAGAGGCTGCGGACGATGAGGCGTCGGGGTAGGAGCAGCACTGCCAGGATTTTCACGTCAAAATGGAACTGTTCCATTTCAGATTTTGTGTGTTTTGAGTCAGGATACTGTGATGGAAGCCATCATGGGTCATAATTAGTGAATTCATGAATCATAATTCGCGTTATTGGCCAGGTAAGACAGCATGTACTGTTCTTTGTTTGTTCTGGCAGTTTTGGTGTATTGTATGGCAGTATTTAAAACATAGAACATAAGTTAAAGTCCCATTCTTGACTGCACCACTAAAGTTTTCGGTGTTAGCAGAGGAATTAACCCCATCGATGGTCACCTAGTGCCCAGAGCAGCCAGCTTAACACCATAGATGGGATCTTACATTCATAAGTGCTGGACAGATACCACAGGATTGGGTGAAGCATGTGTCTGAGTGATGGCAGGACAAGGGCAGTATACACAGGCCAGGAGACTTGCATGGTACGTCTAACGTCAGCTATTCGCGGCCCAGATGAGAAGTATGAGAAGGAATGTTTGAAAGGACTATACGTGTGAATAGGTTTGCTGGGCTCTCGGAACTGTGTTGCATCAACAGAAATCCCTGTATCATGGCGCCTGGTGCCCCATGTGTCCATATACCAAAATAAACAGTGGGCCTGGAGGCAAGCGGGAGAGTTTGCTAAGTTTCGCATGGATGTGACAGACTGGACAATTGACCCCATTTCGGAAGTCAAAACAAGCCCAAGGCTGCCAGCCACCATTCACCCATATTACTGTGATGCAAACCACTCAACGGGGTCATCTTTTCAAAGCAGGCTCTCGCATGTTCCCCCATTTACAGCTGCAGCAGTCAGAACACCCCTCTCCTGTTGAGGTTCCAGATTCACCCTGGACAAAAGGTAAATATGTCGTAGGCTTCATCAATGGGGTAGCCCCTCTTCAAGTGGACTCAAAGTGCACCTAACCTCCATGCAAACCCCAGCATCCCTTGAGACCTGATGATAAAGAGGACATGGCGTCTTATTGACCCACTACTGACCAATAGCATTCTCACTTCAAGCTGCACCTCACTATGTAACACCACAATCCTCCCAGCACAAAAGGCTGATGGGGTCTTCTGGCATCCAGTGCAAGATTTATAGTCACTAAACAAGGCAATTCCCACTAGCACCCCCTACAGTTCAAACCCAACGACCATTCTGTCATCAATCCCCAGAGAATCAAAATTTGTATCTGTTATAAAGCTAGCCAACACACTTTTTGGCACTCCCCATGCCCCACGCTTCTTCTCCTCTAAGGAGAAAAAGAATTGGTATGCAAAACTAACGGACAAATGGAGCAGAATGCTACAAGGATACACGGAAGGCCCTCTGGCTCTTCTACAGCCATCCAAACTCTTGGAATCCATCCTCCTTCCGGCCTCCATCGCCATCTGAAAGGTGACTGACAAAGGCTTGCCGCAACATTCCTCTGATTCATTCCTCCGCTGATACTGCAGTAGTGATGGGTGAATCCCAATTACATCTGCAGGCATGCAAATGTCTGCATAAAAATGAACATTCTGATAAATAGTGGATGGGTTATGAGTGAGTGATATCTTAAATTAGGAAATATTAATTACATTCTCTAAAATGTGAGCATATTTTAAGGTCCATTTTACATCAGGTACGAATTAACAGACTAGATTCTCGTTGCAGGGTCTACTTGTTTTAAGCAGCAATGGAAGTGAATAAAATATCAGACAGAAAATTAAACAAGGAGAATTAAAAACAAAAAAGGAAGGGCAGAAATGTTCCGTGAGAGTGATTTAGTAAAATAGCGACCATGAAGAGTCAAGTGGCGTACACAACATAGTACTTGTATTTGGGAAGCTGAAATCCAGCCATTTTCTGTAACCACTGGTCCTGTTCAGGGTCGCAGGGGGTCTGGAGCCTAACCCAGGATGGGCCGCCAACTCATCACAGCATTCACACTCACACACCATTCACTCACACACTCACACACCATTCACTCACACACTCACACACCATTCACTCACACATTCACACCCACGAGCAATGCTGTTAACTTTAATTAACCTCAGCATGATTTTGGACTGTGAAAACCAGAGTATCCAGAGGAACCCCACAACAACAAATGGAAAACATGCAAACTCAACACACATGGAGCTATGACAGAGACTTGAACCCTGGTCCCACCATGCTGCCACCACATCACCCCAGAAGTTACAGTGACTTGCAATTCAATAAGTAAATTGGTAATATGCCTAAAATATTGATGAGATGCATATTGTGACACCCAGAACTTAGTAATTGGTTTAAATTCAATGTATCCTTATGCTTATTAAACTTGGTTGGTGGAGCTGTTGTTTTGGTAAATCATGGTGATAAGCACTGAAGTGAATCTAGACTTAGCAACTATATCATCTTTTAAAAGAGGAGATATTGTCAATAAACAAGGTAAAAAGATGTTGGTGGTGTGGCTGTACTTTTTGCTGTATTTTTTTGTAAATATAGTTTTCATACTATTAGCGTTTAAACTGTGTCTACGACAGTTGCAGTGACATTCAGAATTTTAGTTTTAAGGGTTTAAAGACGTCAGCAGTGTTCCGACTGCAGTGGAAATACCTGTTGCCCTTTTTATTTGAGCAAAAAAGAAGTAATACTTTAAATAAGTATTTATTTCCGGTAATTTGTGATCGGGCGCCAGTCTCCTAATCGGAGAAAATAATTTGTTGGGGTTGGTGGCGGCTGGAGGATTGATACGTATCATGAGGATTCTGATGCCGTCGAACCATCCTAGCATGACGATACCGCAGCCAGGGCCGGCATCATGGCCTTGGTGTCATACACCGATCATTCACCACCGCTTATCCATTCTGAACTCCAGGGCATTGGCTCTCCACAAGCACATGACCAGTGGCGCCACTAAAAAGTCAAGGACCCTCCTCAGGCACCATTCTCGGCCACTCTGGTCCTCCTTTCCTCCCCCAACAACATCTTGCCTGTATGGCTAAATTGGCCCATGGCTAAGACCATATGTCAAAAGAAGGGAAGGGTAAATAACTATTGATATATGTGTGAGTGCATAACTTGTACAGAAAAAAATTGCAAAAACTGCCTGATATGTACCCAGAACAATGGAGAGAAAGCTAAGACCATCTGACCATCCAGACATTCAATTCCGCAGACACCACTCGAATACCAATTGATCTATTTCATAGGAATGATGTCCTGCAGAGGGTATAGTCTAGTGATTGTAGATATCTTTTCACAATGGTTAGAAGCCTTCTATGTAGAAAAACTACAGCAGAGGCATTAGCAAAATGACTACTACAAGAAATCATTTCCCATTGGGGACTTACAGCTAAATTAACATCTGACAATAGGACACACTTTGTGAATAATGCCATCTCTCAATTGGCTGGGAATTGATGTCAGACAGTATTGCACATAACACCCCCAGAGTGAGAGAGTGGTACAGGGAGCTAATGGAGTGCTTAAGTCCAAATTAACTAAAATGATAGAGGAGACTAGTTTGGACTAGCTAACCTGCCTCCCTGCGGTCCTGATGTAGCTGAGAACACACTCGGCAACTGGATAGTCCCCTCATGAAATTCTTACTGGGGGGGTCTATGTCTATAGGAGCATCACCTTGTTGTGGTATATGCCTACAGACACTGTACAGAAGGACAAACGTCTGGTGGCAGAATGCGGGAAGCTGTTAAATCTTGTTAAGACGATGGATCCGTGGGTGAGAAACCATGGGTGTAATTTGCGGGGGGAGGTCAGGGGAGACCCAGCATTGCACACGTTCTGCCAGGGGTGTAAAGGGGGGGGGGGTTAGGATGATTCCAGGGGGGCCTAAAAAATTTGGAACATAATTGGATTGGTTTGGGTTAGAGGCCCAGTGTGATAGGCTTTCACGGGGTCCAAAATCCACTCCTCTGCTCTGTGCTGGTACTTTGCACCTTTGCATAAGTGGTTTGTTGATACCCTACAGGTAGACAGAATATTAGGTCAAAGGTACATCAGATATGTGCAATAACACATAAGATAAGCAAGATGCAGTTTTTTTTTTTGCCCACCTACACACAAACATCAAAGTCCACTTATGTGAGGAACGCTTTATCACACCCTCCAACCTGTGGACTCAACCCGTGGTGAAGGACCTGGAGAGAACTCGGAGGAACTCCCACCTGTGACCGTACCAGATGGTACTCACCACTCAGACTGCAGTAAAGACTGGAGAAAGAGACTCCAGGATCCTTGCATCCCACTGCTGATGGGAACCTGAACAAACTGCTGCAGCAGCCTGGACAGCCAGCAGAGACAAACAGGACAGAAAAAATAATGGAGAGCAGAAGACCCTGAAACCCTGTCAGCTCCTAGGTGGGCTTCAATGCACATCACGTGTCCCACTGTTACACTAAGTGTTAATAGTTTTCGTACTTTTATGCTGTTGTATGGCGTGCATTGTTTCGGTATTGCACCAAATGATGCTTAGGGTGTTCACACTCCAGAATGCATGAGTAGCTCAGGGGGAGCCTGGAGACACAGAGAGCCTGAGGGCCTTGAGCCTGGCTGGAAGCCACCATACTTTGAAGGAATGGATGGAGATAACTCGTGGAAATTTGTTTAAAAGTTTAAAAGGAAGGTATCGTGATGGAAACCATCACAGTCAAAGAGCTCAAAATGTGCCCTGAACTGATAATGAGCCTCACATCCCGTCTTTCCATCTTTATAAAACCAGATCCCCCCCCCCCCCGCCCCGCCCCCCCCCCCCCCCGG
>JABFEA020000044.1:8242175-8272933 GCA_019775915.2 Cyphomyrus plagiostoma
CACCCCACCCCCCCAGCCTGCCGCCCATGCGCTCAAGAAGGCCAGACAAGCAGCTGCTGCCATACTGACATAAGCAGGCGGCGAGGGCACCCTGTGTTTACCCCAACCGCGGTGAATGTCACCCGCTGCCCTGCAGCCCGCCGTGGGCCACAGGTGGCTCATGGCCCGGCCCACGTTCCGTCCCTACGCCAACAGACGGCAGCCGACCCGGGGGCGAAGGAGATGGGGGCTCTGCCAGGGACACTGCCCAGCCTGCAGCGTTTCCAGAGAAGGACGCGCGCTAGCGAGAAGGGGGGGGTATGTCCTCATAAGGACACCGTGTAGGACACGGGAAGTGGACGCGGACGGCGGCACTCTCGCTATTCCGACTGCTTCACTCTATTGACCACGGGGCTTACATTCACATGCTTGGCTGGACTCCGAGACTATTGTTAGACCTTGTTTTACAGCATACATGCACTATACAGCTGAGTGTTTCAAGAACATTTCCTGTATTAATAGAGTGAGGCAGTGAATGTGCTCAGTACATAGGCAACATAGCCTGATACAGGCCCCCAGACACTCAGTCTAGAAACATCATATTTACTGACACCGTAAAACTTCCGTCTATCTCCATTCAGCCATGCCTGGTAACAGCAACCCACTGACAGTAATCACTGACAGTATCGCTCCAATAAGAGCCAGCCTCCTCTTAATGGTATTTACATGGTATGAAACAGGCACGTACTCCTGGTGCCGGTGTACAGGGCTGACGGGCGTCCTTCTGCTTGATGCCAGCCCTTTTCATGCTCTGCTGTGTACATGTCAACCCTCCTGGGTACAAGTGGCAGGAAAGTGCATTTGTGGTCATTGTGTCGCATGGCTGAGTCAGTATGCAGATCAGCGCAGTGTTTTCCAAAGGGAAACCCAACAAACCAATCCATGCTATGTTATTATGTATGTCGCTAATCTTAAAAACCACAGATTAGCATTACAACTTTCACATATAAACAAAAACTCAGCAGTCATTTAACCTACAGGTACTATATAAAGAACTGTTCTGTGCATGCTCTGTTTTTTTTTTCTGAATCGTTTGCAGGAAATTGCTAAACTTTGACCTTTTTGAGCAAACTTAAGATGTAAGGGGAGGGGCTGGTATTAGATTGAATATTTACCTAAAAAGTATGATTTTAGCCAACATGAGAGGAGCAAGCATCATCGCTGTTGGTGTGATGCTACATATTACTCTATTTGTAGATTCCATGCAGCATTATATTACTGGTTTGAAAATGAAAGGATGTTACACATTAGCGAACGTTAGCATACCCATTGTACAGTGAAGAGGGATATTTACAAGTAATTTTAAATATCGACATGTGTTCGACATTGTTGCGGGAAAGTGCTTGCAATCAAAGTTCAAAACATGTAATGATATCTGCTTGCTCCTCCCCTTAAGTAAATTAAATAAATGGCAATATAATCTGTTATCTGCATACTCATAGGTAAACTTTTTATAATCTCACAAAAATGAATATCACAATCACCCCACCCCCCCAAAAATTTTTTTAATTTGCTCTCAACCAGGCATGCAACCTGATCATAAAATTACATGTGTGACCCCCCACTGAATTATGTTATGGGTCTTCATTGAGCAAAATCTACTGAGTGGGACCAATCAGTAGGATTGTGGAACCCTAAACCCTCCCTCCCCCCCTGACCACAGGGTCTATAGAAGTTTACAGATTTCACTGCTCAAACACACCTGGCAATTGGCTGGTGAGCTGAATAAGGTGCAGTTGAGTAGGGAAATCTGCAAACTGTGCAATTAACCTGCAGGACCAGAATGGGGGAATCCTGGTTTATAGGAACGGCAAATAATCACTGCGTATGTTATGGTCGGGTCAAACTTAAATGGAACAAACTACGGTATACTAAAATATATGAATAACAAGGCCATTTACTTTTGACTTGAGAGGAGAACATTTAACTTCAGTTATTCATTTTCATTAATCAGGAGTAGAAGGAGTATTTTCTTGAAATAAAACCTCATAATTTACTGTTACATTACTTGGGTTGGGCTGCAGCTGTGGTGCATTGACCATCAAGCTGATTAAAAACTTAACAGTAAATTCTCAAGAATTAACATTAGGGTTGCCATTCTCAGGAAAAGTGGACCAAACTGTAACACAGTGGAATGGATGTCATGAGTTCAGGTAAAACCACATCTTACACAGAGAGAAAAGTCTTCCCCCCACACAACACACTGAGGGAAAGAGGAAGGATAACTCCCACTCCAATCTTTATTTTCTATTTTCCATGTGGAGAGAGAAACAGGAGAAGGAGAGAAATGCTGCAGTACCTTTTTTGACATTTAAAGGCATAATATATAACCATTTCAGGAAATGTATTAGTGAAAACACAACCATACTTCCTCAAACAGTCTTATAACTAATAAAAAAAACAGAAACATTATTTCTAACAGGATATCCACTGACATTGCATACTTATGTTCAAGGACAGCCATTGAAAGAAGACAAGGAGGTCTGCTATAGTGAAATATCACATCATTTACTCCCAACATCCTAAAAAGGTCTCTGTTACCATTTATAGCAGATGGAGTGGCACATTATCCAGATAAAGGGAGCATATCTTCTCAGAGTCTGTGTCATCCACTAGCAGAAAACTAAAAAAAAAATAGACCACCCAGCCACCTTTCTGCGAAGAAAAAGCAAAGTACTGGACATGTGCCTCAGTACGTGTGACTCTTCTGGAAGCATTTTATCATAAAATAACCAGCAGGGCACACTTGATCCTTCTGAACCTGCAAAGTCACCTGGCAACGAAAATCAAAGACTGTGACCAGCCTGGGGCATCCGTTCCATTCTCACGGCAGGTTATGTACACATTACAATTTTCCATTTTCACGTAAGGGGCACCCCTGCTACCCTGAATGGGAAAAGCAGTTATAAAATAGATGGATAGATAGATTTGAGGACAAGTTTTTTTTTCGTTAATCATTATTTATTTTATTTTCTCATTCCCATTAACCTAGGGCCAGAATTGCTTTCGGATGCCATAGAAATAGGTTTTAATTTGCCCCTGAGGATGTGAACGAGCTGACAGGGAACACACATCTGCTGTGCTTAGGTAGGCTGCTGTTGCTATGGTTACAGGCCACACTCACTCAACACTGGTGCACTGGGCCATTGTTGTTAAGCAAGAGAGAAACCCTAAAAGAGGCCAGAAGTTCTCTGCCCACACACGCACGCAAAAGCATGCACGCACATATATGGACATCCATCACCACCACATTAACCCTTTGGCAGGCAGCATATCGATTGCAGCGCTAATCTCTGGGCTGTGAACAGCTCGTCAATTCGCAAATGCGCACTCAAACACAACGAAAATCAATCAGACGTAAACAGCACAAATAAAGCAATCCCCAATGTGCCATTTCTCCATCTAATTTTTAAAGGAACTAGTTAATAAAAAAAATGCAGCATCCACAAGCAAATGGACCTCTCTCCAGGGAGAAATCTGCGATAAGAAAATTAATTAGCAAAAGTTGCCAGGCAATACCTGCTGGGTGCTTTGAAATCTCCAATGGGGGAGTGACGCGAGAAACGGAAACACATAAACAGGTGTATAATTCAAGCCCTTTTATTGAACAGTGATGACTGGTATCTCAAATCCAGGTGAAAACAGTTTTCCACAGCTTCCATAATTTTTATTTTTCCTAAAATTGGAAATTTTTCAAACACCATATCAACGAAGTACACAAATATATTTTATTTGCTAGACTAATTCTAAAACGTACAACCCTACACAAATATTTGAATAAGTTTACACTCTACTAAATATTAGATACGTAAAAACTACCACTAGGGCCTGTTACACTTAATTATAAAAAAGTATTTCATTTGGCTGTAAAACGCATAAACAGTACAGCAATATTCAATATTCAATTTTTTCCTGTTAGAAAAAAACAGAGAACCTAGTTATCAACCATGCGTTCATAAGACAAGCACACAGACAAAGGTCATGCTTCTCAGCTCTGTATTGTTTTCAGTATTTTAGTTTAGTCTCATGACGAGGTTACTCCCAACTTGTGATCCAAAATCTGACTCTGAATTGTCCTTTTTATCTCGGACTGTTAATGAATGTGTTTCACTGTTCTGTAAGGTACCTGTATGACAAGTAATGTGCATTTTGTGACCTTTCAGACGATAGAAAAAGATAAAATTTCGGCATGAGTTTACTGAAAACGGAGTAATGGAAGACAGGCAGATATAATGCCCGGGTACATCCCCGTAAAACTGAGTGCTTTCAGTGCAGATGCATTGTGAAAATGTTTCATTGCACTTGTCAGTATGTTTAAGGACATGTATTACGCCGAAACATGCTGTCATGTAAAGACGACCTTATGATTAACCAACAGACTTTCAAATTCAACTGTAGAAGACAAAACACATTTTTTAAAACAGAAAATGTCTTCAAGTTGGAAATGCAAACACCTTTTCCTCTCTTATTGTGCTGTACAAGTTGAATGCATGAGACAATTGTCTAGTGTTTTTGATTTTTCACCTTAAAATTTCAGGATTAAAGGTGAAACACTATGTAAAAATTCAGCAGAGCAGTTTACAGAGCCAAAGGAAATGTCTGCATACAGGCCGTCTATCTATAGTCTGTGTTTGGTATGATGTCATACTTCATTTAAGGTGGCTCCAAAACAGCTGCAGGTTGCCTGCAAAAGTGTCAAGCAGAACAGTTTCCATTTCAGATTTTCCTGTTTTGTTATACACATCTAGTTCTTCATCCTGGAACAATAAGGACTAAGCACCACAGAACACCGGCTAATCTATCTACCTAGACCCACAGTGAATGAAAATAATGCTATGAACAAAACAGAAGTGTTCAGGAGCAGCACAGCGCACGGATTTTCATTTTACAGAGCATTTTGGTTAAACTATTTATATTCTTGGAGAAGCTACCTGATTGGCTGGTGACTGTGCTACCACTGACACCTGCACTCTGTTTTGTCAGGGTGCTTTGGGGAAACTTAATATTCATGAAAGAAGCTACCTGATTGGCTGGTGAAGACTGTCTAAGGCATTCGCTGGCCAGTCAGGTAGTGCTTCTTTCATGAATAATAATGAGCCTCCCCAAGCCACCCTGAAACACGAAAATTCACCCCCCAGCCCAGCCAAAGCAGCATGAAACTACAGTAGACAGCCGAGGGATGCACATGTACAAAACAGACCAGTGAAGCCCAAATTAAATTATTTGCACAAGCCCCACCCGCAAACACACAGGTGAGCTAACAGGCCTTATGAAGTCCAAAGTTTACCTAGAGAAGATCCTCCATTCAATGTGAATGCCACACATATTGTTCTTGCCAAGTCCAAAAGGCCTTTGCTTAATACTTTATGACTAGAGTAGCACAGACAAGCTTCCTGACAGTGGCCATGTGCAGCACAAAACATACAGTAACGTGCAACCATTGTAATGGTGATACAATATAAAAATGATACACCATTAGACATACTGGGAGTTCATATTTAACATTTAGCGTACAGAAGCCATTGAGTTTATTGCATTATGAATGAAACAATGAAACAATGCATTCAACGAAATTCCAAGTGTTCAGCAATAACGATTGCATAGGGGAAAGCCTCTGATATAAGCTGGCCTGCCTAATTTTATAGGTCCTGCCTCAGCAGCAAGATACGCAGCACGTGCAGAATGCAAGCTACCTCCCCTGTTGCGAGCGTAAGCTAAAGCAGGCCACCGGTAGCAGCACTGGGGCTCGCATTGCCTATGCCTCACTGAGCAATCTCTCATTTTGGGGAGATGTGCAGGCATGACCATGCCTGAACAATGAGGCCGCATAAATATTCTGGCTGGGGTGACAAAAACATTTTGACGGAGGTTGCCAGAAGTCGTGAACACTAAACCAAACCCCACCCCCTCACAATACTGAGTCAAAAGCAGCCATGGTGGTTCCCTTACTGACAAATAGCTCCAACTACTTCTACAGAGACATTATGCTTAAAAGGGGTTTCTCCAAATAACAGTTACGGCAGGAGAACCATATAAAGGGTTTTGCAGAGAAACCATATAAAGGGCATTGCAGGAAAACCACCCAAAGGGTACTGCAGGGGAACCATTTAAATGGCACTGCAGAAGAACCATCTGAAGGGTACTGCAGGGGAACCATCTAAAAGGCACTGCAGAGGAACCATCTCCTAAATGGTACTGCAGGAAAACCATCTGAAGGGATATGCAGGAGAACCATTTGAAGGGTACTGCAGAAGAACAATCAAAGGGTTCTGCAGAGAAACCATATAAAGGGCACTGCAGGGGAACCATCCAAAGGGTACTGCAGGGGAACCATCTAAAGGGGACTGCAGAGGAATCATCCAAAATGTACTGCAGGGGAACCATATAAAGGACACTGCAGAGGAATCATGTAAGGGGCACTGCAGAGCAACCATCTAAATGGTACTCTAGGGAAACCATCTGAAGAGTTATGCAGGAGAACCATTTGAAGGGTACTGCAGGGGATACCATCCAAAGGGCACTGTGGAGGAACCATCTAAAGGTCACTGCTGGGGAACCATCTGAAGGATACTGCAGAAGAAGAATCAAAGGGTTCTGCAGAAAAAACATATAAAGGGTACTGCAGGGGAACCATCTAAAGGACACTGCAGAGGAACCATATAAAGGGCACTGCAGGGAAACCATCTGAAGGGTTATGCAGGAGAACCATCCAAAGGGTACTGCAGGGGAACCATCTAAAGGACACTGCAGAGGAACCATATAAAGAGCAATGCAGGGAAACCATCTGAAAGGTACTACAGAAGAACAATCAAAGGGTACTGCAGGGGAACCATCTAAAGGACACTGCATAGGAACCATCTAAATGCTACTGCAGGGAAACCATCTGAAGGGTTATGCAGCTGAACCATCCAAAGGGTACTGCAGGGGAACCATCTAAAGGATACTGCATAGGAACCATCTAAATGGTACTGCAGGGAACCCATCTGAAGAGTTATGCAGGAGAACCACTTGAAGGGTACTGCAGGGGAACCATCCAAAGGGTACTGCAGAGGAGCCATCTGAAGGGTCATGCAGGTGAACCTTCTGAAGGGTATTGGAGATGAACCATCTAATAGGTACTGCAGGACAATCTTATCTGCAAAGGGCTGTATGCAGGTTTTCACTGCAACTCCCTATTTAGATACTAATTTGAGAACTGGTTGGCTGAGTCCTTACACCTGGGTTTGAGCAGCTCAACTGAAGGTTATCCCAAAGACCTGCATACTACTTTACACACCGGTTCTTTGATCTGATCTTTTTGTTGTATCTCTTCTTCAGACCAGATCACAATGATTTTTTTTTACTTTGTTTTGTTGTTTTCTGAGTCCGTAACTGTTTTCAAGGCGGTCTTTGTATTGTGTTTCAGAGGCAGCCTATTTGCATAACCAGCTGACAAAGAAAGCATTTCAAGTCCCATCCCAAAGTACTGAAGTACCAAAGAGGTACCCCAGCTGGTTTGGCACTTTTGGTACGAGAACTTTTGGTACTGGTACTTGACTGGAAGTCAATGGACAAGGGAAAGTACCAAAAGTGCCATACCAAAAGTATGGTACTTAGTACAGTAGTAAAGTGCCCTAAAGGGCACTGCAAGGAAACCATCTGTAGGGTACCATGATTGAATCATCTAAAGGGCACTGCAGGGGAACCATCTATAGGGTACCATGATTGAATCATCTAAAGGGTACTGCACTGCAGGGAAACATCTGAGGGGACCTACAGGGGAACCTTCTAAAGGGAATCATGTAACAGGTACTCACCAAGACTCTACCAGTTAAGGTTTGTGCTGAGATCATGACCCCGGCCCAGTCCTTGACAGAGGTCATCCAGCCTACTTCACTGGCGTCCTGCTCCTTCTCGTCAGTGCTCTTGTTGATCCCCTCACTCTGATTATCTGAAGAAGTATTAACTTTCAGGGCATCCTGCAATGGAGGGGAGCAGAGTGTCACAGATCATGCCCTGGAGTCAGTATCGAAAGCGACTGTCTATTACTGTACAGTAGTCCATCATGTTAGATCTGACTCATATATTGTAATAGCCGTGAGTCACATATTCGGACCGCTCCCCCCCCCAGCAAAACACAAATACAGAGAAGTCGGGGGTGATCACAGAACCTGTTTGTGAAATACATTTCCACTAATATCTCCATGGAAGCCTTAGACTTCCTTGTGCACCAATGAATCTTCTGCCATCCATGTGTAGGCTGTCAGCTAGGAAGCACATGATTCATAGCTCAAGGAATAAGGATGACATCCAAATACAGCCACCCACCCATTACTAACCTCTCCTCTGTCAAGTATATGACTGAGGGGAGCTTTTTTTTTGTCATGGAACTACATTTTGATGATACACCACAGGCTACCTTAAAAAAACGACAGACCAGTCATCTGACTAATTATTTATGTAGCTTCTGTAGCTGGGAGACTGCATGTTGATTACTAACGAAAATGGGGAGCCTTAAATGGGCGCCGGCATTTTTGCACATCAGATTGGCGAGTCTTAATCACAATGTAACAAATTCAGCCATAAGAAATAATGTACTATGCAAATTCAAGCACTGGAATGAAAATATTGTCAAATAAAAATGGAATTCAATTTAACTGCATTAATATTTACAGTTCGCTACTTTAAAAATAATAGCTGTACTGACAAAAGCCATTTTTACCCTTCTTGAAATACCATGAATTCAGCACTCAAAGAAAGTGCCTGTTTCAGAACATTCTGCTGTGCTGGAAAGAAGCTACCTTCAAGTTACATAAACTTTCAAAAAAAAAAAGTTCCATCAGACAACCTCCTATCAGTCAACACTGCAGCAAGAAACTTTACACAAACTCGGATGAGCGAAATCATTTTTGGATAAAAATGGTTTAATGCAGGCAAGTGTTATTCCCACAAGAAGCAAAGGTGATCTTTCATTATTTAAAAATGATTGTCGGCTATTTTTTTCTCAAGCCAGAGAGTGCAAAATACATTGTTTATACCATATACCAAAACCACATGACTCAAGACATCACCCAGAATGGTCTCACACTTCCAGATTCTCCTCCGTCTCTCCTCTAAGCCTTTTCGTGTTAGACATGGTTGTTTATCTACATTATCCAATGCAGCATGTACAGAAAGATCGTATTACATTCTTATTGGATATCTGGCTTCAAAGACCTTCTGGCACATGACAATGCCGCATATGCTTCTGGTCAGCTTGAAAATAAATCTTGAGCAGCTCCCACATAACGCAGCCGCGAGTGAAAATAGTCTCAAATACGGAAGGCATGGTAACAGAGAGAGACAGGAAAAAGGACCTACTGTAAAAACATCCACTGCGGGCAAAGCAAGAGCACTTGTACACACTCATAATGTTGGCATGCAGCACAAAATGAGATTCTAGTAAAAACAGAAATGACTGACAGATAACTGCAGACCCCCTATAATTAAATTAGGGCATTGTATGAATAAATATTACAAATCAATAGGTCACTGAACTTTTCTCTGGATGCTGTGACATGAGGAAAAAAACATCGGCTAAGCCAAAAGGTTCTGACAGTCCATGTGGATGTGTCAGCCAGGATCATATCCAAGTCAGCTGCAAAATCTGGAGAGTGCTGAACACTCTGAAGCAGATAATCAAAGAAATGGTGCCACTTCTGTGAAAAATCCACCATAGTCACCCCTGCTGTGCAGAAGACAATGCCAGGTCCTCCCAGTGGCCTGAGATATTCTGCTACTGCGGCCCCATGGATGCAAGACCTCAAGATATTTTCCTGCAGTGTACGGTACCTCCTGCAGTGTACGATACCTCCTGCAGTGTACGATACCTCCTGCAGTGTACGGTACCTCCTGCAGTGTACGATACCTCCTGCAGTGTAGGGTACCCCCTGCAGTGTGCAGTACCTCCTGCAGTGTACGATACCTCCTGCAGTGTGCGATACCTCCTTCAGTGTACGATACCTCCTGCAGTGTACGATACCTCCTGCAGTGTACGGTACCCCCTGCAGTGTACGGTACCCCCTGCAGTGTGCGGTACCTCCTGCAGTGTACGATACCTCCTGCAGTGTGCGGTACCTCCTGCAGTGTACGGTACCCCCTGCAGTGTGCGGTACCTCCTGCAGTGTACGATACCTCCTGCAGTGTACGGTACCTCCAGGTTACAGGTAGCAGCCTTTTATTAAAAAAAAAAAAAAAAAACAGGGGACCGGAAATTGTGGACTTTTCATTTTGCCTTGATATTTAGATTTTGAAGATTCTGAAATACTGTGGTTTTGTAATTTTCTAGTTTTAAAACCACATACGTATATCACATAAGAATAAAACTGTGCATTTTAAGCTGCCATATAAGTCACAGTTATGAAGAAAAACGACCAAAATTTTAAACAAAAAAAAATAATAAGTCTGCACTCACGAAGAATCACTCTCATTTCCCATGATTTATTGATTATTATTATTCAGTTTTAACGTTTGCTCTTCGTAATTCTGTCCATGTTTTCCGTGGTACGGAAACCACAGAGCTATTCTGAAAGGACGTCACAACCTTCAGAAATACCTACGCAGAAAAAGGTGGGAGGGTTTCATCTTTCTGTCAACATTAAAGTCAGATAGAACACTGCAGATTCTGCCTGGGATGCTGACAATGGGAAGGCTGTTTCTTGGAGTCGTGGAGATTTGTTAATCTATTGTGTTTTGCTTTTACGGCTATAGCAAAGACCCTCAGCCACACAGTGGGTAGTCTGAGGTTTTTTTTTTTACTCTTTTCAACAGATGATATCGCTTCTGCCATTTTTATTTAAAACGAGGAGTTGAGGCCATATTCTCATTAGAGTCTGAGTCACTCAGCGTGAGATGTGCAAGGATGAATCTTCTGTTTTCCTGTTTGTGAGTTATGGAGACGGAACATAAAGGCGAGATGCACCGAGGATATCAAATTTTTGATGTATACGTCACATCTTTGTTTTCTGCTGATGATGTCACACCTTTGTCTCTCTAGGCTATAACCTCGCTCAGAAGATAATCTGCACTGCTAAATCAGAGATGGTGGCACCTGTCCTTAGTGGAGCACCTCAGGCGAAATGAAGGCAAGGGTCATTAAGAGGTCAAGCAGGAGATCCTTGCTGCTAGTGCAGGAAAGTGGGCCGGCACCTGTCTGAGAGACAGGAAATGGCTTTCTCTGCAGCCCTGGTCCATCCTACTTTGAGATAAGACGAGTGCTATTATGGACTAACTGCAGGTTAAAAATTTTATCAGCACGCTGGCTGACCACACTTACAAAGGGAGCCCAAATCGGCCTTTGATGGGAACGCCCAGAGCTTCTCGAAACATCATATGAAGGGTGCTCTGGGGAAGTTGGCATTCAGCTTGGAAAAATCGGACAGAAGAGCCGGAGGGCCACCCTAAGGCGAAACGAACAAACAGAATCTCCCGCTCGGACTGAGGCTATCGAGAAATTCCCCAGGAGGATGTGGAGGGAGACTCCTTGAGCATTTCACACAGCCTGCGGCAACTGGTATCTTCGCCACGAGAAACCAGCTGAAAAAGAGCACCTGAATGGCTGGCCTATTCTGTCTGACTAAATTATACTTCCTGCTCAGAATAATGTAAAAGCCTCCCTTTAAAAAAAAAAAGGGACTCAACCTTAATTAAGCTATTTCACACAGATGGAAACACTGCACAGCACAGACATTTCTACCCCTTTAAACATTATTGGCGAATTCAGAGTGCCTGCACCTGCTGGTATTATTAAAAATCAGCTGTGATGAAAAACAGTAATAAAAAGGAGGGAAAAGGGATCTATGTAATCCTGCCTTAGGTAAGAAGTGGATGCAGAAAAACACGGCATGAGATATTTGTTGAGACTGAAACGGATGACTGAACAGATCCGAGAGGACAATGTAAACAAGAATAAATTGTAGCCCATTTGGGAGCACACCATGGCGTGTGCTCTCCTGCAGCAAAGCAAGTCAGTGCAGCATGCCATGGGATACTCCGTCGGCTATTTCTGCACCAGTGATGTCAAAGCTGGATTGAGGTTTCAACACAGGCGTTTGGCAGATACATCCCAAATTACAATCCAAGCGCAAAGAAGACAAAGTAATATTCACGTATCGCGAGGGGGTGGTGCTACCAGTACTCTCTGCATTTAGGGTCATTCTGGTGACACAAGAATTTGTGCAATCAAAAACAATGTCCGATTTCACCATACTGGCCTTACATATGATGTTTTTCAGAAAGCCCCCTTTTTTTGTCGAGGGTTGGTTTTGTTGTAGTTTAAAATCAAATTTCTTCTGCCTGTGCCACAACTTGACCTATAAACTTATACTGTACATAAAAATACACTACATTTTTTGGACATGCTTTGTGGGGCTTTCCTTGGAAAGTTTTACACTCCCTATAGACACACTTTCTAAAAAGAAACTGCCTTTATTATTCTTAAACAGGACAGAGCATGCAGATTACCTGCTAGGCTTAACACTTGTCAGGTTTATCATTTAACGTCTTGTGATTTTCATAATTCTCTAATTCAAACCATTCAAATATACATTATATAAACTGTCCTGCATGTACACATTTTTTTCTGCAACACACACTATAAATCAGCATCAGTCCAGGCCACTTAATGACAAAGCTAATTTTGAAATAATTTTATCATCAATGTTGTACAACATAACCTTCAGTGGGAAGTATGGACAAACAGATGAACGGTTAAATGATACACGTGGGATTATATGCAAATTGGACATAATGAACAAACCGTCGATCTATATAGAGTAATGACTGGCTGTTCCACACAATCATTATTAAAGTGCCAATAGGAAAATCCTATAACAATGAATGGCACGGCGAAACCAGCGTGACTCGGATGAGTAAGGAGTAGTTGGCTTTACTGCAGCTGCTACTTTTGACTTGTCTATTGCATCTTTTTTTAATCGCTGCCTGGGAGACAAGACCTTAGTCTGGTAACAGCGCAGTACATACAGGCCACCTCAGTTTTCCCACTGTAAGTCACATTCATTCATTCATTTATTTATACAACAACGTGCACTCCTGTCGACAGACACCATTTCATACGGCCACCGTTAGTACAATCACCATACGATTGAGAAAACCTAATTATCGTTATGAGCGTCGTTTTAGGGATTATAAGAGAAGTGACTCTATAGAGAAAAAGAACATTTTGCAATGCGATGGTTTCTGCAACTGCAAAGGTGGTTCACGTTTACATAGAGCATAGAAAAAGCAACACAAAGAGTAATCATATCCCCCTGAGACCCAAGGGAAAAAAGTGTCCTTCAATTTTAGGTTATTTGTCTTTGGAGGAAATAAGACATCTTACCATTTAGATTTTTTCAAATTTATTTTTATTTTTAATTTCACAGCATGTCCTATTTAGTGTACAACAGGAATAAATACGTTTCCTTACATAAGTGAAAAGATAGATGCGAAAATAAAATGTCCACTACAACGGACATACTGTAAATGAATGGGTGGGGTCTCAGGAGGTTAAAGCACTATAAGCGTAATAAATTAAACGGCTCGATATTGTAGATACGCTCTCAGTAAAAATCACAGTATTAACTGTCAGCCTGACTATGAAATATATGAGGTAGAAAATAGATTCCACATACAACAATCTAACAACAGGCAATACTAGAAGCAAAACGTTATTCGGTTCTTGAAAAAATACTTTCATCAATTTTGTTTCACTACTCCCACCAGCATTGATAAATGCTTGTCTTTTGTCTGGGCAAACAACAGCCCAAAGAATGAAGATGGAATGAAGAGGATTTATTTATTGGAGACATTAATACGAGAAATTGTCCCTTAGAGGGAGTGGTACATATGCACTGCTTAGAATTTCAATTTCCAGTTTCGTTTACAACAGAATATTTTTGTTTAGAGTCGGCCAATTGTTCACAAAGCTGCTAACTTAACCACTGGACTACTTGAAGGTATTCATCAAAATAAATATTAGCCCATACGGAGAACTCCATAAAAAGGTGCGCTCGGATTATAAGATTAGCTGTAGTGGTTCAGTTTTGGTTCCCTAGTAAGAAACCTGATCTTAATCAGAGATTGTAAAAAAAAAAGAGGGACTGGAATAGCAGATAGCTCTCTGCACAGCTGACGTAGGAATTTTTCGGGATTTACTGACAAAAATACTGATAATCAGATATGAAGAGATCAAAGACAGTGCAGTACATTGTCATCTCCACACTCAGACGTCTCCAGAAAACTGACAGCTAAGAGCTGGTTTCAGGCGGTTTCAGACATATTAAAGGTGTCACTGCTGTGTGCCAGGCAGTCAATGTCATCGAAAGGTCATTTTAAAAATCACATTAGCTTCAGTTTCTTCACCACCGAACTATTTTGAGGGCTGCTAGTCTGAAAAGGATTAGACGATTTGTGCATGGGGAACAGGGCGGACGTCATCCGACCCATTCAAGACCAAGCACAGTTTTAGAAGAAAGCCCAAAGGTTCACAACAGACAACGAGTTATCAACGAGCCATCGTTTAAAAACTGGTTGATCTTTACATTTCGCATGAGAATGCTTTTGTAGTAAAACCACTGTAAAACATGCAGAAGGACTACAGAAGAGACTTCGAGGTTTCTGTGGGGTCTCATTTCATTCATAATATTGTGGGCACAACAACAGTGATTTATGGTGAAAGATTTAGGGTGCACTACCTATAATATATATAATATATACAAACTGGTTTGCTAAGTTAAATTCAACATTGCAAAATTTAAATAATAGGCCTACGTGTGTGTGCGTGTGAACTGTAAATATACTCCCAAAGTAATGTCACATGTTCTGGTGCTGCACCTGCTGGTATTAAGGTCATGTAACGATTATATCACATTTATCAAAGCAAAGGTCTGTAGCATCCAAGGAGACACGCTAGTTAATGTGTAAAGCTGAGAACTGCCACCTGTCACCCTGGCGGACAGACACCACGGAGACACTTTTAATACGCAACAGCCATAATTAAGCCGTCTTCCTCCTGATCCATTTTAACATTTGTTAAATGCTCAGTAAATCTTAGGGGTCAAGGGTTTTCTAAAAGAATTTTTTCAGCACAAAATATCACAAACGTAAACCTTGGTTTTTAAAATACGGCCATATGCCCATTCCTTGAATATGTGATTGCCAATTTTTGTGAATTCTTATTTAATGACAAGGTCGAAAAAACGTAGCATCTGACAGTCAGAAGGTGACTGGCAAGAATACAGCAAGGTCCCTGCCTTGTGTTCCTTAGATTCCGGGTGACGTCAGGAGGTTTTCCTCCCTTACAAAAAGCTCTCAAATGAAGGATCCCATTTTAAATCATTAATAGTCATTCAAGGACAGGGCCCAACAAATGTGCACCATTAGGGTACGGCCGATTTCCATTCCTTTCAGGAAAAGCCCATGTCAGATTTCATTACCGCACCCATGAATCAGACTCAGATAATTCAGAGGGGCGCCTTCAAACATCGCGCGATCCCTTTAATTATTACGTCGGCAAACACTAGGGAGGTCAGATACGTAACTGCGCTGCGGGGAAACACCATTTACGACTCTCCTTTGTTTACCTTTTGTTGCATATTCCAGCTCTACATGTATGAGGTCATGATAAAAGAACGTTTAAGTACTGCGTGCACTAAATGTCAAGCACGGGAAAACAGAATAAATTATTATTTTCAATCTCAGCCATCATAAATTTGAACCATCAACAGTGAACAGGATATTCTGCATGTGACGAAATGTGTATTGCAGGGTTGCCAATTTTGGTCAGCTGCCTGGCGTGAGATTTTCAATTTGAGAAAAGTCTGCATACGTGTTTACATGTATGTAACAGTTGCATTACCTTGTAAACAGTCTGTTGGGTTTGCAAACCACCCCAATGCATTTGATACAGCTAATTTTAGGTTTACAATACAATACTATAGATTTGCCGTAGGATTTCTTGCGTGGAAGCATGAGTGTCACGCCAGATGCGAGAGAGTTGGCAACCCCGTTTTCGTTTGAAAATATTCAAGTATGCGCTCGGTGTAACATGCTGGCTGCGCCGTGACACATCGAGCAGAACCGGGGTGCGAGGCAAACGTGAAGGGCGTCCCTTAGGCGCGATCGCATGTAGCGGCACTTGGCCGTGCTGTCACGGACGCGGCGTCTCCGTCAAGCCCATCTGTGGGCAGCTTCTCGCCGGGCACAGGTCCAGAGCCGGCACAAGCACACCTCATTCCCGGCACAAGCACACCTCATTCCTCCACCAAGCGTGACACGCAGCGCTAACGCAGCATGGCAGTCAGGCGGGGTGACTGGGAAACCAGCGCCGAGCCGTTCGTGTTCTCATCTGCTTGACCCTGATACTACAGTCAAAACCCCGTTAACTTAAGTGGCATGCAGAAGCCAAAGCTGTCATTGTGGAAAGGCAATATGTGTAATATTATGAAACAGACATAGTTTAGGTCTAGTAAATAAAAGTTAAATTTTATAATAAGTATAGTATTACTCAAAATGAGATTTAACTGCGTGCACAAGATGGATGGATGGAGGTTTAACAGTTTTTTACTTCAGAACTGTGTAATAATCACATTCATCACAATGAAAACGTTTCACAGGTTAACATAAAATCCCCCCCCCCCACATTTACATTTGAATGTTTACCTGTATAGGTCATTTTTTTCCTGTATCCTGCAGATATAGGAGCCCTCGATGGATACAAGTAACTATATTAATCACAGCAAGGCAAGGCTAGAGATTTTGGGCCTTATAGAAGCATATCACACCGGACCCCCAACCCAGACCAATCCAGTTATGCTCCAAATTTTTTGGAATCATCGTAGCTCCGCCCCCCCTTTACGGCACCTTTGAGTATCGGATTTATTTTGTGAGCCATCATGAAATATTTGTCCCAGCTTCAAAGTGCCTTTTGATAATGGTCGCATGCAGGGCATGACTGGCGTGTTGGAGAACTGCTACTCCTTTTAGAGAATGGTCCCCACAGAGTTCTGACCATACTAGACACCCCATCTTAGCCATGCTGACTTCCGGGAGATGGAAATTTGTCAAGGTGGAGGGTGCTGGTTTTAAAATTCGCAGCTGTAAATTTCCCAGAGACTCCCGAAACTTCAGGGAGAGGTGGGACATCTGTTTTACAAAATTAAAATTCCACACTCCCAAGATTAGTTACGGTGCCAAATACGCGGACAACTATGTTGTAGCTTCAACGAGCGATATCACAATAAGGGAAACGCCTAGGCATGAAGCAGCTAGAAGTGTCAGACACACTGAGAAAAGCTATGGCCCCGCTTGTGGGCAGCCGGGCCCTCATTACCTTAACAAGGACAGAGACAAACGGAGTTACAGGGACAGTCCAGAGCAACAGGTAATTGGCTCCCCACTGCTGTCCAATACTAATCACCATGCCTAAAAATGAAGTCTTAACACCTTCTCCATTTTAATTTTTAATTTAAAGAATGGTGAATCTCTGAGATTAATAGCTTTCAGAGACGCTACTTCTATTTAATTCAGGGCTTTAGATCGTTATTTATTACGGTAATTAATAGCGTTGTTATTAACTTAAAAACACTAATTATTTCTCTTAGGCAGATTTTTTTCCCCAGATTTATTATGAGAGTGTAAATAATCAACTTCCAAACTAGAAAGTCACACACCCTATATATCATCATCATCACCAACATCAGTGCATCCGTTTGAATTGAACACGCAGTTATGAATGTGTTCATCTATGGCTTATCGCATGAGTCACTCAGCAAGAGGGCATGGTACATCCTGTACAGCACACTGGCCCATAAAAAAAAGAAAAAGAAAAAAAGTGAATTCAATTAAAATTCTTTACCTGCAGTAAGTGACGAAAGCTGAGCACAAAGTATCTAAGCATGAAATACCATTGGCCCGTGTAATTTACCTATACACACAGTCTGTTTACATGCTCACTCCAAATCCAGCCTACAAATAATCCACCAAAACATCTGCAGATATTTTTCAATGTACAGACAAATCCTGCCTATATCCATAAAACCGTGTGAGGGAAATGCATTTGTGGTGTAATTATAAAAGCGTGGATGCCCCCCCACCCCCCAGTTGTTGCCCATGTGTGGTGCTCTGTAATTTACCTCCCCCCCACCACTACCACCCCCCCAATCCAAGATTCCCAGTTTGGTCAGACCCTTGCTCTCCCAGGGGCGGGGCCACAGGGCCCCAGGTCAAAGCTGATTGGCTCCAGGAGTGATCCATCCACTGTCACTCACTAATTCATAACATATCATTGGCTAATGATAAAGTTGACCCCGCAATGTGAATTACGGCCCTTCTTATACCCCCACCCTAAAAAATCATACAGTGAGCCCTGCATACATTGTCAGTTTTTCCTCACTGCTCAACAGCAGGCCTTATTGGAGGGTACACCAGCACTCTGTACGCAGGGTTACACACAGGGCTAAGGGTAATCCTCCTATTGTCAGCTTTCAGCTAATCCCATGCTAGTTCACATAACACCTCTTTGTCCAGATAAGTAACCTATACTCTTTGGCCAAACCACTCGGCACGCAAACTAACCCACCACAAATGGAACATGTTGTTTAGGTGACCTTCTCACAAGAGAAATCTAAATTTATAGCTAAAAATCTTAGTCACTTCTAATCACCTGTGTACCAACCAACACGTTGATTTTTAACAGCCAGCTGTTAGGCAAAATCGAACCCCCCCCAGCACCAGAAAATAAACAAACACACCAAACCGTAAAAAAAAATTAAGATCCAGGGTTGAAGAACAGATTCAGCATTTGCACAAGTATGAGTTCACTTCACATATGCAGGCATGCGCCATGTGACTATATTTTGCTCGATGACAGACCGCACATACGTTAGTGCTCCCATATGGAACTGAAATATTCCTATCACCTAGTGACACCATAGCTCTCGTAACGTCATTGGCCAACACATTACTCACGTGTTTGCAGTAATGCTGATGTAAACAAACCTACTGCACTGCAGTCATGTAAAAGCATAGCACATACAGTAATGTACAGTATGTAATACTTGATAATGACAACTAGACTACTGGTTTATCTATTTACTATACTGTACTTTTTATTATTATTTAGGCTGTGCCATATATCTTAGGTGTGTAGGGTTTCCATCCTATCTGGTCTCTGATGAACCACACCTAATCTCGGCCAGTTAGTAGTTCATCAGGTAGGACAGAAAACCTGTTGCGTACCAGCACACCAGGATCAGGGTTGCCAAACACACCTCTGTGATGGTCACACAATGCTGAAATCACCAAACGATGCATTTCTCAGAATGAATCCCTGTCATTAAGCAATGCATGACTGCGCCTTCTCTCCTTTTTGTTCAAGACCTCAACTGGGATGTGACTATATACCACTAAGGACAGGGTTTGAACTGGCAACCTTCAAATTACATGCACAAAGACTTATTCCACTGACCCATACCCCACCTCCAAACAATCATGAGTTGAATCCTACCAGTGCAATTACAGTCCAACCACAGTTCAGCGATATAAAATGCAAAAGTATGATGTGTCTCTTTGTTAAAGGATGGATGGGCGAACATCAGCACAAGACAAAATATTTCAGGTCAGGGATTCTTTTAGTCGTGAAAACAGACAAGTTGACATTCTATCATCATGGCAACACTGCAGTAGACGATGCGTGAATAAGCTTGATGCGAAGTTAAACGTAGTGCTGGTATTCTAACTACCGCAGAGTTAGAAGATGAAAAACATCACAACAGAAAGTGACTAGTGCATCCCATAATTATAAGGAACACTGAGTACAGCCACCGCTGACATTCATGAGCAACAGACATTAAACAGAAGCACAGAAGCTATTTAACAGTGCATTTTAGCCAAGTTAGGCTTTGTTTAACTTACAAATATTAACAGAGTTCCATGGAACAAAGCGCATGTCTGCACATATAAGTACATGCATATACAAATGTCAATTTTCATTATGCTGGTCTAAAAGTCTGCTAATTAGCAGCATTGTTTAAAGAATGATTCTGCTGTCAGGGGATAACACGGTGACTTTTTATTGTTTTATAACAGCATTTCTTGTGCCCAACGTCAGCCAGAGCTACCCTGAGATATCACACCAGCAGCACTTATGAGGTATACTGAGCACATGGAAAGATTCCTACAGCTCGACAACTCGCCTTTCCATATAAAGACACCTGTTATTGCCAGAGCAACCAAGGCGTGTAGCGTGGATTTATTTGGGACCAAATTAGCACTAGCGTAAACTGTGCATCTCTTTTATCTAACACACCGACCGCAGCTAATAATTTTTTCCTTTCATGTCTCGTTTAATAATGCCAAATGTCATTTATACTAAAATGTTATCTGCAGCTATGCTGAAGCTGAGGAAATCAAGTGGGGAGTGAAGACCATTTCCTGCTCATCAGCTCTTTCCAGTGAGACGCTCACGATGATTCTTTGATCAATCCATCCATCTTCTAACTGTAAGTCCTGCTCAGGGTCACCTAGAGGCAGAGGTGGCAATTTCAGGTCCAGAGAGTACAGATCCAGACCAAAATTTTGTTTCAACCAACCAGTTGAGTATAAAGAGTCACAATCACAGTCCACTCAACTGGTGGGTTGAAACAAAATCTTGGTCTAGATTTGTACTCTCTGGACCTGGAATCTCCACCTCTGCGTAGAGGACATCCCAGGTGACACAGGGCCCTGGATGGGATGCCAGTCCATTACAGGGCACATACACATACAATTATACACTGTGGATAGTTCAGTGACACCAGTTAATCTACTGCAGGAGGACACTGGAGAAAACATGCATACTTCACACACATAGAACATAGGTAGGTTTCAAACCCTCTAAACCCTGGAAGACCGAGACTACAGTGCGACCTACTGAGCCACCATGCCGCTTCGTGATGCTTTCCAATCCAAATGTAAATTTTCCCACCCAAAATAACATTTCTCTATGGCCTGGCACCAGGTGCTCCTGCACACCAGGATGTCTTAATCCTCAAATCACGCTCAATGATATTTCCATTGATTCCTGGCTCATCAGACAGCTCCATGCAGGCAACCTAGTTTAGACAGACGGGAGTTGAAGATATATAAACAGCCAAAGGAATCCATAACCTTGATACAGGTTAAAATAAGCCCGCATTAATTGGCAGGAGTTACAGTATTCAAAAACATTCTCAGCTAGCATTTCTGTCCTTCTAAAAAGAACATATTTTCCTCATAGGTCTGGTGACAGAAAATTTTAAGCTACATGGTATATAGCAATTAAAATGGGTTAAAATTATGTCGGAAGTGGCAAGCTATAACTAATGTAATTATCAATGGTCTTCTACTGTTGCATAAAGCTACGCATATCTATAAAAAAGCACACATAAGAATTGTAGAGGTCAACAGCAAACCAGTATACTTGAAAAAGAGTAATTTGCAAAGCAGCTCATTCTTATTTTGGGTCGAAAATTCAAATATATCTGAAAGCCAAGCATAACTAAGGAAAACATTTTTCAAAACGTCCACTTCCTGTATGTCACTAACCGCCTAAACTCTCTCCTGTGCTCTTGGCTTTCGCAAGTCCCGCTCGCCTTCCAAAGCCGTTGATTTTGCGCCGTTCCACATGATGATTCATAATGTAAGGAGTAATTCGCACCACTTCATATAAGAGCATAAGTATGGTAATTTATGAGGAAAACCTCACAGTTAACAATTTGAAATTTTTCCAACTACTGTTGGCTGCAGAAGCAGGGAACGTGGTGTTGTGATAAAAAAAATCTGATACTGGATGGGAGGCTTCTTGATCTACATTATTTCTGAAATAACATCAAATCAAATCAGGTTACCAAACTAATGTTTGGGAATTTACGTTAAAAACCAAACCATTTCAGCTCTGCTATTTCTGTCATGTGTATTCTAAGACAGAATAATACATTTTGCCATTTAAACATAACATCTTCAGAGCCAGACTACGTGGGTGTAACCACCATGACCACTGAGTAACCTCAGCCTGTGTCATTACAGTGCCTCACTGGTTTGATCCACTTCTAACAATTCGAACAAATTTATACATTCCACAATTACTTAACTAAACAAAGACAATGCTAAAAGACACTAGCAGGTCTTTGCCAGAGTTAATATAGCAACCTACAAAAATTAAGTGCAAGAGTATGTTCAATTTCCTAGCTTGTTAACATTGACTATCGTATTTATTCTTTAGCAAACGTGGGACCAAAATTCCACGTCCAGACACTCTCTTTGATTTATAATGTCAGGAGAATATACATAGGGCAATAAAGAAAGGAAATACAGCGTCATAGAAAGTCAAGGTCAATTTCTATAAATAATAATAAAAGCCTTTACAGTTCACCTGAAATACAAGCGGACATGCTTCACTTAATTAACATTAGCAAAGTAAGCAAATATTATTAAAGTGAAAGGTAAAAATACTACCTTAAAAATGGCACACAATTCATGAATGCTTTTTATGTAAGTATATAAAATACTTGGCCACTTAAAACACAGTGCAACCCGTACCGACTAAGTGGCTTGGGAAATATTGGGAAAACTGAGAATGACCAGCAACATTGGTTGATGGGGAAATTCAAGTCCAGCTACCCTAAACCACCTCTGTGATATTAAAAGAGTATCAATACCTCATTATTTGCCCCATAAGCTGTTGATAGGACACAAATCTAATCACCATCTACTGCAAGTAATTTAGCTTACGGACGACAGTGCACTTAAACCTAAAAAGTCTACACAAAGTTTTTCAGGCAACACGGAATCAATGAACTGTAATTAATAAGTAAATTTCATAGTAAGCAGAAATACCAACATAAAACATCAGCGAGGAAACTTGCCTGGTAACATCTAGCACTGGCTTGGAGCTGGAAGCCAGAGAAGATCCATTACCTCCTGTGCTCAGTTACTGGATTGCAGCTACCACAGAACATTTACCAGAACATAGTTCATTAATCGCTATGCTTCAGTATCATATGAGGTAACAGGTTTTGAAAGAAATATTTTCTTTCATGTAAAGCTTATAGTAATCACTGGAAAACTTTATGTAGTGGGAGACCAAGGTGGCCTGAAATGGACTGACATCCAGGCCAGGATCACATCTGCCCTGTGCAGGACAGGCATTACAGAAGCTGGATAGATGGATGGATGGATGGATGGATGGATGGATAGATGGAAGAAAGCCAAAGAACCACAGACTTTTACCAGATTAATAAACAGAAAATGGAAGCAAGTGTGATTGTTCAGCAGGGTCATGTCAGAATACTGGCTACACTTGGCAAAAAGGTCACACCTGCAAACAAACAAGTGACACTCCAAGAGATTATTGTCATCAATCTATGAGAAATGTAAACCTATTTCATGACACTAATCATATACACAGACCAGGGGGATTTCATACAGTCCCTGCCAGCGCCTAGACAATTGCATAATGGATATTTTCTCCGAAAAAGAAATACCTTGCTGGTCGCTTAGCAACATAGACCCAATGTGTGTATGGTATATCAATATGGCATATGTGTGCTGGGGTTTACATTCTAGGTAAGATGGGGGGGGGGCACCAAAGAACCAAGAGCACATTGCTCTGCATACCGTTCAATTTCATTACGCAATGATACTTCTGATACTCTTGTTTAATTACAATTTACAGTAAACTATCACAACAGAGCTAAAATATCAGGGGAATCATTTTATTTGCGGTTTTGCATTATATATTAAACACCTATAAATAATGTAACTTGTTTCTCGAATGTGCTCTGACCAGATAAAAGATCAAGTCCTCATTATGAGCTTAATTGATATGGAGTCACTACAGGGTGTTTTTTGCAATTATCCTACTCAATAAAACAGGAAAACAGTTCAGGGCAATCAAAACCTTTGCACATGCCAGTCAGATGTAATAAAATGTTAAAACAATCGAGAAACACCTCCAGTAGTCTCATGTATTAATATTATTTGGGTGATCAGATAAGCCATGTCAGGGAGGCCACTTTGAGCTAGGACAAGACTTAAACAAGTTGTAAATTACCATTTCAATTAAACGTACTGGATTTCACTTAAGCACTGAGTTGTTGCTGTGTGCTGATTGGTCAGCCCCCTATGCAGTCTCCTATGCACGTGTCACTAATGTTAGTGTGAATCAGCTGGTTGAGTCTTTAAATCAAGGAAACAAATAAGTCATAGTGCAAGAAGAACCAAACTATTTAGTCCAGCACAAGAACCATTTACTTTTATAGTAGTTTGTAAAACCTGAAGTAGCTCAAAGTTCCCTCCTGACATATATTATCTGGTCACCCTATTTTACGTATAAACAGACATGCAATAAACAACGTCACTGTCTATCAATTATTTTGTTAGTTAGCTGGCTAAAATATGGATCAACTAATGAACTTGCTGGCGTTCACTATCGCATTTAGGTTAGTGCTACAAGACTCAACATTAGCTTATGTTATGACCATCAGGTACCTATAACATGTAAAAACACCAACTCATATGTTACGTTCACAATATGGTAGCTAAAATAAGTTCCATATGCACTGAAACCAAGGTTACTCAAAGATATAGCCTCACCTCAAATAAACAATATTATCTCGTTATAATGTAACAGTATATCACTGTAACAAAGTGTATCTTTTGGGCATTTTCAAAGTAGCTGGGATACTGGGCATGCATCTCATTACAGAAATAGATCATGAAATTGTGGTGTTTTTGTAACTCCAGCACAACTCCACTCACTCACCGGAGCTGCTACAGTCTGCACGTGTTCCTCTGTGCCTGTCTGTGGCACAGTAGCCTTCAGTGTTGATAGGCTATTACTCGTGACTTGTAACCAATCAGACAGTGCTGTGGGTGGGACTTGGTGACTACATACAGATAGGCAGCTGCATCAGAGCCAAAGCAGAGAATGTTTACTTTTTTATTATTTTATTGACAATCGAATGAAAAAAACAATCCTGATAATCATAAAAATACTGAATATAAGATCTGATAATTGGCCAGGCTGATAACCGTCAACCCCTACAGCAGTATTTACCAACCCTCCAGTCCTTGGGGGCCCACAGTCAGTCCACATTTTTGCTCCCAGCTCTCAGTTGGAGCTGGAAATCGAGCAGGAGGCCGACTTTTCAAGGTGTAACAAGAACGTCTTTAAAAGCCATACCAAAATTGAAGTAGAATTTTATGAGCTGTGTTCGCGCTCCCTGTTCACCTAATGAACAAATAAATGTTACATTTATATGATACCAAAAGTTCTTTACAGCGTGCTTATGTTTATATACAGATCTAACTTCTTTATGTTTTATTTTTTTGTCATATGTCAACAACTACAACAATGAAGTTGGCGGAAAAATTGTCTTTTTCGTCTCCTGAAAAACAATGATTTTGCCAATACAGGTGTTCTTAGTTAGCAGACAGTATGTTAAAACCGGGCTGCCTGACCCTACTCTTGGAGATCTACCTTCCCCCCAGGTGCCATTTGATTAGGGGGGGCAAAAGAGCAAGTGGAAAAAAAAAAATCAAACACCTCTGTTTGCATTCCTTGACATTACAGTTATAGTTGTAATATTTATCCAGGCTGTGAGCGAAGCTGCAGAGAAAGCCACAAGGTGGCTGTGGCTTAAGAGGGCAGATCTGTGGGTAGCTTCTGGTACGCAAGGCGGGGCCTGATCACCCTCGGCTGGATCGCCTGGGCGAGGGTGTCTGATGTTGCGAGACCTGAAACACCTGTTGACCCCAAGATACATCACTGATGATGCGTACCAGTGCATCCAGGAGATGTTTCTTGCATAAATATATATGTGATCTTTATATATGTATATATGTTTATATGTATATGTATATATGTGGGGGCGGCATGGTGGTGCAGTGGTTAGCACTGTTGCCTCATACCTCTGGGACCTGGGTTCTGGTCTCGGCCTGGTTTCATGTGTGTGGAGTTTGCATGTTCTCCCCGTGTCGTCGTAGGGTTTCCTCCGGGTACTCCGGTTTCCCCCCACAGTCCAAAAACATGCTGAGGCTGATTGGAGTTGCCAAATTGCCCGTAGGTGTGCATGTGTGCGTGGCTGGTGTGTGAGTGTGCCCTGTGATGGGCTGGCCCCCTATCCAGGGTTGTTCCTTGCCTTGTGCCCGTTGCCTCCGGGATAGGCTCCGGACCCCCCGTGACCCAGTAGGATAAGCGGTTTGGAAAATGGATGGATGTATATATGTAATATTTATAGTTATAGCTGTAATATTTTGCTACTTTTCGCGTAAAACGAACACACACTAGTTAGTGAGCAGTCAGATACCGTATGCTACTGAAATGTTTTTAATATAAATGATTTGACAAAAAATTATTTTGCCTGCTCCGGGGGATGGGGCTTGGCAGAATATACCCTAGGGCATCAGAATACTCAGCTTGCCCTACCACAGAGCTTGAGTGCCGCCCTAATTTAACGCACATAAGACGGATAATCAGGTCCTTCAGTGGCATCTCAGAATTACAGCCAACTTATATTTCTCATATATAACCAGTGATTTTGTTGGACAGGCCTTTTATTAACTTTGCTTTTTATGGGAGTGCTTAAAACAAGTTCAAAGTATTTCAATAAGAAAAATAATGGCAATGTTGATTACTGCTATGTGTACTGGTCAAGCATTTCCACACAGCTATGAAATGTGTCTTTTAAAGAGATCGTGAAACCAAAAAAAAATGTGATTCTGAGAAAAAAAAAACACAATGGCTTTTTCAATTTGGAAGAGAATTTCACATTTTCCATTTTAAAATCACAACCCAGAAAAACTCTCGATGTAGTGGTCTAATGGTCTCAATAACAAAGTCCAGAAATTATATTTGCAATAGTTAGCAGTTGTCAAGAACATTCAGGTTTCTAGAGAGAACTCTTGTGAGACATTGTCTGTCTGTGTCTGTCTGTCTGTCTCATACAATGTGCCGAATAATTAGCTACCTCATTTATTTTCCAGTCCCTCTTAGTCACATAAAGCACTGAAAACATATAAACAGAATATTACTATTGCAATTCTAAAATAAGTGCAGCCCTTGTAGTAGTCATATCAATACCACAGGAGTGCGACCTAATTTCCAAAAAATATTGCTTTCATACTTCTTAATGTTGAAACTTACACTACTTGCTAAATTTAAAATGGAACAACAGGGATACCGCTTCTGAGCACTACTCGTGCAAGAAGGCCACCGTGTGACCTGACCAATTAGCCAGCTACTCGTTAGCCGACAACATAAAAACCGGGAACAGGTATTAATAATGTATCAAAGCTCCAACCCACATTAAAAATGTATAGTGTAAAGTAGAAAGAGTCACATATAAAATATATGTGCAATGCATATAAACACTTCCGTTCTATACCACAGTGCCGTTACCAAGTGTTGACTCTTCTGATGACAAATGTGTAGATTCAAGCAGAATCTGAAAAGGCTCCTATTATGATCATACCTTATAGCTCTAGAACATAAAACTCACTTAAACCGGCTTCCAATGTACCCACCCCTTTTAGGTGAAGTGCGATGCATGTATATAAACGACACTGTGAAAGCCGAATGGCTTTAAAAGGACTCCTTTTATTATGCATAAAACATTAATCAGCGAACCACCGCAGAAGAGGTTGCCAAACACAGATACATGTATCTGAAGACAGGCACGCTCAACACAAAATCGAATTGCCCCGTCCTTTGCTTTCCATCCCTAATAAGATCTGTGAGCTGTTACAGCAAGATATCCCTAAAACAAATGGCAGCAGCACTAATTGAATGACAACAGTGCTACTTTCTATGCATGGGCCAGGAGACTGCCTTGTCTATTTAAAAAGTGGCAAAGTAATGACCCAACAGAGCAATAGGACTCTGGCATGCCTGAAAAAACATCACGAGAGAATATGTAACTGGATATCGCAGTGTGGTGGAGAATTGTATGAGAGGTTGAACACTTGACTCCTCAACCCAGAGTCTAGTCATGTGACATCGCCCTCCACAACCACAAATCACAGCAGGGTATTTTCTTGCCTTGCTCTTCGCTTCCTCGCACACCTTTTCCAGCTGAGTTGAGCACAGCTTTTACAGCTAGCCATAAAACAGAGCCACTACGCTAACCACAACACAAAAATGAAAGCCACAGTCTATGGCTTTATGCAAATGACGCAGAATGTCTTCAGGGGCTGATGACCCCCCCCCTGAAGCCAAACGAACCGCTTCAAAACATTCGGATAAAGTGTGGATAACGATGCCCCAGAGTGCCTGCGAAGAGTTCGTAAACAGGAACCACGTAACTAAGGAGCCGAATCCCACGACACTCACCCGGCACGCCAAGTATAAAGAAACATGTCAGTCATTAGGAGACTTTTGTCTAATTGCTGTCACTCAAATACACAACGCTGGGTTTCCAATTACACTGAGCGAGGATGGGTGTGGGCTGGATTAATTTAGCGCTCTTTCCAGAGCCTTCTTACCATTGAGGGCACAGAGTTGCATGCATGGTAATACCATGGGGCCTGGCCTCTGAGCTATGCTACTAGATCAGCTGATTGTTCTGGCTCGTTAAGCATACATAGCTTACATTATTTTTGAAGCAGGAAAAAAAACAAGGCATGTAAGAGTCACTTTTACTTCCCCGAACCTTGTTATGTTCACACACAATGACGTTGAAATGTTTCAGAAAAAATGTATTTGTTTATATATTATATTGCAGACACATGCTTAAAGACATAAATATCTGTAACATACATAACGCAATCATCTACACATACAAGAATATTTCTTCACTGAACATATCAATTTCAATGTATTTTAAATATTTCAATATTTGTATTTTCTATAGATGCAATTTATAAACATATTACTTAATGTTATATCTTCCTGAGACCCAAGGGAAAAAGTGTCCTTCAATTTTAAGTTATTTGTCTTTGGAGGAACTAAGACATCTTACAATTTAGAATTTTTCCAAAAAAAAAAGTATTTTATTTCACAGCATGTCCACTTTAGTGTACAACAGGAATAAATATGTTTCCTTACATCAGTGAAAAGATAGATGCAAAAACAACATGTGCACTACAATGGACATAAATGAATGTGTGGGGTCTCAGGAGGGTATGTCACAGAGATTAAGAAATAATTTTCAGTTTTCCTATTATTCCTTCCCATGTTTCTAGTCTCTTCCCACTGAAAACATCCCAAAAATCCATATTACGTTGCCTATAAATATGTGCCATAACAGGAAAATGTGATGCCATTGATTTTGGGGCTTGTGTCTCAAAAGCCTAAAGTGTGATGAATTATTAAACATCCCAAAACAGCAAAGTAAAAATGGGCATAAAAAGCTTACCAGCTTAAGTGTAGCCTGTTAGCTTTTGAAACCAGACGGCAAAATGCTGCGTTCCCACAGGTGACTGGGAAAGCCCCTTACGGCCAAGGAAACACTATCACATCATTCAGGAAGCGTTCAGAGAGGCTCCAAGCCCTGCAGCTTGGCATCATCCTTCAAACATATCGGCTGTGAATGCTTATAACCTAAGCTACATGTGAAGCCTTGGTGTACTACAGATATAATTAAATGAGTTATTGTTTTGACTAAGGTTAATAAGTCCCGATCACTCCTGATTTTCCATTCACAGAATATACATACATTGCCAGACTATAATTCTGTACTACAATACATGCAGATTGGAGGTTATTTCTCTTGTAGAATTCAGTATAGGATAGTATTGCTAATATAAAATATAACAGAGACCAGACTTATCAAGTCAGAAGACACATAGAAAATCATGTTGGCTGTTTTGGAGAGAGTCTTATGCTGAAACTAAACCATATTTCAGACATGCTTTCTGGAATCAGACCTTTCATATGTGAGAAACACATATATGCATACACCCAACTTTCTGTGTGAAATCTATCAAACTGTAATTAACTGCTAGCTGAAAGCAAGGAGCCACCTGCTCAGTAAGATGTGGCAGGGAGGGATGTGGGGCTTCTGTCTCTTAAAGGTGGTTCTCATGTTCACATAGCATTAACAGTCCGTGTTGAGGTTCTGCCTCCCAGGGCTCAAGTTCTGAATGTTCCGGAATGACGTCCCTAAGCCCAGATATTAGCATTCTTAGCAGTGTTCCTCCTAGATGCCGCTTTAATGAAAAACAACCAGCATAGGCAGATTTGCTGTCACTCAAACTGAGGTAGGACTTCAGCACATTAAGTTCAAAAGCATAAAGTTACCTCACGAAAAAAAAAGAACATCTCTGACTAATCAATATGCAGCATCACGATTCTAGATTTAAAAAGCACCAAGGAACATGGCAGCTTTATCATGCTGTGTGCTTAACAAGGATATGGGTCAGAAAAAGAAAAAAAAATCTAATTACAAAAGGTTATGAGAAATTAAGTCTAAAAGCCAAAATAAATAGTTTAAGAACCATAATGTCCTACATTTATAAATCACATTTTTAAAAGCGCCATGAAAGAGAAACTAAAGTAAGCCATCATTTTTGCTGCAGAATCAACCTTTCCGGAAGTTTTGCCCCAAAAATCTTTTATAACGTAATACCTCCTTCAAAAAAGAGCAGAAGTAAGCTGTGTGATTCCCTGGTGTATTGCGGGGGGGGGGGGGGGGGGGGGGGGGGGGGGGGGGGGGGGGGGGGGGGGGGGGGGGGGGGGGGGGGGGGGG
>JABFEA020000044.1:8273089-8285109 GCA_019775915.2 Cyphomyrus plagiostoma
GCCACACATAATTATTTATTATCTCCTCTTTCAGATATTTTTACCATTATTTTCACTTTTTTATATCTCTTTATTTCTGCTCTAGAGAGCAAGAGTTCATTTTGGTTTAATAAGGAATTAAACAGCCGCCTTTATTAAACTTATAATACAATAAAAACTAGCTTATTAAAGTATTGATATATTTCGTAATTCTTTAGATGGAAACATAAAACCAAAACAGTGTTGCCATTTGAGAACGCACGGCTAATTTCTCCTGGGGTCAGAACGATCTCTGAACTTTGACCCCATGACACAGAGGAGTCAAGGGTCAAAGAGATCCATTACCCTGTGTCTGTCTTCATGTATTCCCTTTTCTGGATAACGGTGGCACATACGTTCCTAAAATGGGAAAAGATGAGGAAGCTGAAGATCGTTTAAATATTAATCCTGATCTGGGGGTGGGGGGGCGCTGGTGTCACCTCACAGCAGACTGGGTGACTCTGAAGGATTCTTGAAGGTCTGGGATCAACCAGTGGAGAGAGATGCAGCAGCAAGGCAAGCCATTGTTTTGTCCTTCTTGGGCTGCACTCGAGGCAGCGCAAAACGAGGCAGTTTTTATTGTGTTTCACTGTACCAAGGCCGTCCACCATGCAGGTCCCACCTATTAACTCACTCATTAAAAAAATCCATTTAACAACTGCCTTACTCAGGTTTTAAAAAAGAGTGATGGATAAGAAAAGCATTACCACAGTTCTTAAATTCTTAAAGCATTAAAATCACACAAGGCCTGTAATCTTCCTTTATTACATCCACTTGTCCTTTTCACAGATTCACATCTTTGTTCTTTTTGCAAACAAAGTCATTTGTAGAGACAGCACCCCCCTGAGCGGTGCAGCAGATCATATCTTTGATTCCATGCCTGCATGCACCTTCAAATCCTATTAGCCTCCACAGCCAAAACAGGAAGGCAGCCCTGCTGGAAGAATAAAATTTGTATCACTCCACCACCTCTGCACCACAGCCCATCTACTGATACCCAATCTACAGGGTGACACTTGGTGTTAACTGCACCTTCATAATGCATTCATAATGCATTCTTAGAATGTTCATAGGCAGCATCAGTGTTGCCAACTTTGGTCAGCTGGCTGGCATGAGATTTCCAGTTCCAGGCAAATCTGCACACACATTTCTTTAAGGTTTGCAAACTACCCCAACGCTTTTGATGTATGGCTAATTTTAGGCTTATAATGGAATAATATAGACTTACCATAAGATTTCTTGCGTGAGTGTAAGACTCAGAAAGTGCAAGTGTCATGTCAGATGCATGACTTGGCACCCCTGCATATGTAAGTATACTTTGACATGCTAACATGCCATAAAAGTTTCCATATACATTAGTAACAAACACTGCATGATTATATGATTATAAGGTTTGTTATTATAATATAATGTCTGTTATTAATGCATATGAAAGCTTTTAAGGTATATTAGCATGTTAAGCTATACTTACATGTTGCTTATAAATGTTCTATGAATGCATTATGAAGGTGCACTGAATATTCTATGAATGCGTTATGACGGCCCATTGTACGTTCTATGAATGTATTGTGAAGGCGCACTGAATGTCTATTAAAGCATTATGAAGGTGCATTACATTTTCTATGTATCAATTTTGAGGGGTGCACTGCATGTTCTATGAATACATTATGAAGGCATAATGTTGGTGCAGTTAATGTAAAGCGGTACCATCTACAGACACCAAGATAGGATGTACCTCTAAAACAAAATGGTCTTTTTTAGAACAGCAGACAGGGAACATAACTGTAACCAAAGTTAACAAAATGCAGCAGCACTTGGCCCCAAGTGCAAATTCTACTTCCTCTTCCAACCAAATATTCTGCGATTGCAATATATAAGAAGTCTGTTACAAATCCTCATGCAAGTTGTGGCTGAGACATGAATAAGTAAGAATTGCACCTAAAACTGGACATGTGTTGCTGGAATATTAAGCAGAGCATTACAATTGGGGCAATGCTCTGATCAAAAAGCTATGTATGGAGCTGATATCCAAATTATCAACAGGAACCTTCAATAGACTCTGGACCTGCAGATGACCATGACATTTCACACAGTCTGTGTAGTCAATCGCACACTGGAATAACGCCTCAGTCATCTCCACTATCGACTAAAGATCAGGTTCTTCATCCCACGAGACAAAAATGTTCACATGCTTTTAATTCTCTCTTTTCCTGAGTGCAGTGCTATATTTTCTTTTTATTTTGGACAGGCAGGCTTTGCATTGATCTAAATTAATAAACTGTCTCCTAGAAGGTACAACTGATATAGGAGAGGACTGGTGATATATAATGTGTGTAAAATATGAGCAGGAGATGGAGGTCTGTGAGCTCTCTGCAGTTCTGAGCATTCGAACCATAAACTAAGAAGAGTTCGTCATGCATTTATGCACAAGTTCCCAGCAGTACCAATGCAAAAAAGAAGTAACATTTGTTCCCAGGACCGCACCATTACACAGAAAGGTCCTGATTACGAAGCAGCTCTCCATGACACTACACACCTTCGTTCTTACACAGGTACGATCCGCATGTAAGTCAGCAAAATCACTGGGGCAAATCGACATTGAATTTTAATACGAGAGCGACACAATGAATCACTAAATTGGGTTTACCTGCAAATGTAAATACCTTTCACTTTTGCAAGCTCTACCTCATCATATAGTAATTTATGAAGACCCACGTATTTTTTGCATTCTATTTTACAACTTATTATTTCATTTATTTATCAGATGACGTTATCCAAAACAATGCACAGTTGGGAAAGCAGGGTCAGCCAATCCCTAGAGCAACTGGGGGTTAAGGACTTCGCTCAAGGGCCCAATGATGACATCGCTGCCAACCATGCGATTTGAACCGATGACCTTCCCAATCGCAGGCAGTCCTAACCTCAGCCTCAAACCAAATTTTTGCTGATGGAAGGCATTGCTGAACCCTGTGCGTCAAGGTTATATCTTAACCTGCAAGTAGGCCTGAGTAATTACAACGCCTAATCACTTCCTGAGCTATGAAGATCACAGACTGCAGTGCAATTCCCATTAATCTCACACCCTTACATTTCTCACTGCACACTTCATAAAACAGAGCTTCACACATTCACGATACCTATGCCAACACCAACAACATACTTCCGAGGCTCATTCAGCTCAGACTGTGTTACCAGCTACATGTTTCTACGTTAAATGGAAGCATTACTTATGCAATGCATTTATGTAACCTAGGTATTGGCTTTAAAACTTTAGTCCATGAAAATATTTAAATGATTTAACAATGATGTACTACTGAGCTGAGATCAAGGCTCAACGATTCCTGATTAGTCACTACTAGATAAAAATCGCAAAATTATAATTAGTCACAAACACACTCTTCTCAGACAAAAACAAAGCACAAAGCTTCAATCGCACATAAGTGGGTGTCATTTGTAATTCCAGAAACGTGAGCAAAATCAACCAATGGCAGACAGAGCTTTTACGGAGAAGAAAGAACTGTGCCATGGAACAAGACTAGCTCACTGCCCAAAATAAAATAAGTTAAAAAATGGTTAAAATCCATGTGTAATGGTTAAAATCCATGTGTAAAATCCACGACCAGATTTTTTTGTTTACTGTTGTTCTTTACAATTCAACTATTCTGTTAACCCTTTATGCACTTTCTATCAAGCAGAAAGCTAGATAAGAGTTCAATTTGCCAGTTGTAAATGTATGCTATGTGTTGTAGCTATGTTAAGTTTGCTTTTTAAGTTTGACTGACATGATTGACGTGACACAATTTCTGAACATGTCACAGAACCAACAGAAATTTTTGTTAAAAATGTTTTTGTTAAAAACATATCGGTGTTGAAAAAGTGCAAGCATGGCCATAGAACAGGAGTAGGCAATCTTATCCGCAAAGGGCCGGTGTGTATGCAGGTTTCTTGGATAACCTGTAGGTCAGCTGTTCAAACCCAGGTGTGAGGACTCTTCAGCCAACCAGTCCTCTAATTAGTAATCTAATTAGGGAGTTGCAGCGAAAACCTGCACACACACCAGCCTTTTGTGGATAAGATGGCCCACCTCTGCCATAGAATGACAACTAAATGAAGTCTTGACCCTGAGTGCATGAGTGTGTACGCTGTGTCTAGCTATTCTGGACTATAGTCCAGCAATATCAGGAAACATCAGGGCATGACTTAAGCTGGCTGTGCACACTGAATCTAGTTCTCCCGTTTAATTCAAGTTCAATGCCACTCACTTATCCCAATTCTGTAACTGGATTTCGTGAATGTGCTGTCAGCCAGCAAACTTGCCTGATGCGCGATGTAGTTAAAGAATTCAGCAAATAAGCCTATTCCACCCCACCCACCCCCCGGTTGCAATATTTCTGAAAGAAATCCCAGGGAATTCTGAAAATGAAAAATAAACCAAAACTTAGGTGGATCATATAATAACAGCAGATCATCAGTGCTTATGTGACAAGATTATGTGACAGATTCATATTGGAATATGCAATGGCTACACTTGGCTTGTTTTTACATATTGTTCCACATAATTTGTGGAATATTAATGTTTGTAGGCATTGTGTAAATACAATAAACATGTGTTAATAGCATCTTAGCATTTAGTTTGAACGCTAAGTGACAAACCAAGCTGAATAGGGGAAAATGTCTTTTCAAACATGGCCATGTATGATGCCATAAAAGGGAGGGAAATAACTGGAAGCAAATTTGCTCGATCCACTGAAGGACAACAGAGAATGCTACAAGACGTTATCAGCGTCTGGCTAATGGACAATGTGCAATTGCCCCCAGTAGGACCTCCCAAGGAAATTGCTCCTTGGTGAAAAGCCTGACAACATGCAACACAAAAAGACTCCTAAGAATAGAAACAGTAAAGACTGCGCAGATTAGGACACTTGCCTGGTGAGGAGCTTGCAGGCGACTGCCTGGTGGCCCAGGCTCTACCCATGGAGCGCAGCCAGGCAGAGCCCAAAAGTGTTACATAAGTCCACCCTGCTGTGGGCCCACCACCTGCAGGAGGGGCCATAGGGGTCAGATGCAATGTAGATCGGGTAGCAGTTGAAGACAGGAGCCTCGGCGGACCGATCGTCAGCTACCAAATCTGGCTTCAGGGACATGGAATGTAACCCCTTTGGTGGGAAAAGAGCCTCAGCTGACGCAGGAAGTACAGACATACTGCCTAGATATAGTCAAGCTCACCTCAAAGCACGGCTCAGGCTCTGGAACCTGGCTCTGGAGAGGGATTGAACTCCTTCCCACCCTGAAGCTGTCCTTGGTGAATGATGATAAACTCTACTTATAGTCCCCCAGCTTGGGCTGCCACGTTAGAGTTCACCCCAATGAACGAAAGGGTTGCCTGCCTTTGAGTCCGGGGATGGGTTTTGATTATTGTCTGTCCATATACACCAAACACCAGTTTGGAGTATCCGGCCCATTTGGAGACCCTGGAAGAGGTGCTGGAAGGCACCCCCTCTGGGGACTTCATTGTTCTACTGCGGGACTGTAACACTTATGTAGGTAACGACAGTGAAATCTGAAAGGGCGTGATTGGGAGGAGCGGCCTGGCCGATCTGAACCGAAGCAGTGCTCTGTTATTGGATTTTTGTGCCAACCACTGTCAGGTTGTTAGGCTAAAAAAGATTTTTCAAGCTTGGTAAGCTTGCAGGACTCCAGAAGCAGCTGTGAGGTATCGGCAAGCTAAACGTGATGCCGCTTTGGCAGCAAATATTTGGGTGTGGGAGGAGTTTGGTGAGGTCATGAAAAATGAAATCTCATCAGCCTCAAACTGTCTGGCAACACAGGAGAGGGGAGCAAGGCTATAGCCTAGCTGTTTACAGCAGGGATGGAGCAATGTTGACCTCAAATGGAGATATAGTCAGGGGGAGGAAGGAGTATTTCAATGACCTGAATCCCACTGACATGCCCTCCTTGGAGGAAGTAAAGTCAGAAGCCTCGGAGGAAGACCCACCACTAGAGTTGAGGTCACTGAATTAGTTAAAACATTTTTTTTAAAAAAATGGTAAGGCTCCAGGGGTGGATGAGATTCTCCCTGAGTTCCTGAAAGTTCTTGATGATGTTGGGCTGTCTTAGCTAGCACACCTCTTCAACATTGTGTGGAGGTTGTGGATAGTGCATTTGAATTGCCAGACAGGGGTGGTGGTCCCAATCTTTAAGAAAGAGGACCGGATGTGATCCAACTTCAGGGGGATCACAGTCCTCAGCCTCCTGGCAAGGTCTATGCATAACTACTGGAGTGGAGGGTCTATCCATTGTTTGAACCTCGGATCCAGGAGGAACAATGCGGATTCCACCCTGGTCGTGGAACACCGGACCAGCTCTTTACCCTCACAAGGATACTAGAGGGCATTTGAGAGTTTATATACATCTACATACATTTTGTGGACTGGGAAAAGGCAGGTGACCGTGTCCCTCGAGGGTGCTTCAGGAGCATGGGGGGCAGGGTTTGTTGTTACGGCCTAATAGGGCACTGCATAAACGAAGCAAGAGTTTAGTTTGCATTGCCAGCAGCAAATCAGACTCATTCTCGGTGGGTGTTGGACTCCACAAGAGCTGCCCTTTGTCACAGATTCTGTTTATAACCTTTATGGACAGAATTTCTAAGTGCAGTCATGGGGCAGAGGGGTCCAGTTCAATGACCTGAAGATTCATGTGGTCCCGTTGGCTTCACCGGGCCATGACCTGCAGTATGCGCTGGGTCGATTTGCAACTGAGTGTGAAGTGACCAGGATGGGGATCAGCACCTTCAAGTCTGAGCTCGTGATTCTCAACCAGAGAAGGGTGGATAGCCCCTCCAGGTTGGGGATGAGTTACTGCCTCAAGCAGAGGAGTTTAAGTATCTTGTGGTCTTGTTCATGAGCGAGGGAAGAAAGGAGCGGGAAATCAACAGGTAGATCAGTGCAGCAGGTATGTGGACCTTGTACCATTGTGTTGTGGTACAGAAGGCGAAGCTATCGATTTACCCATCAATCGACTTTCTTACCATCACCTATGCTCACAAGCTTTGGGTAGTGACGAAAAAAATGAAATTATGGATACAAGCAGCAGAAATGAGTTTCCTTCACAGAGTGTCTGGGCTCACCCTCAGGAGCTCAAAGCAGATTTGGGAGGAGCTCAAAGCAGAGCTGCTGCTCCTCCGCATGGAAAGGAGCCAGCTAAGGTGGTTTAAGCATCTATCTAGGATGCCTCCTGGACACCTCCCTGGGGAGGTGCTTCGAGAATGTCTGTGAACCGGGAGGAGAAGCCCAGGGTACACCCAGGAGATGCTGGAGAGACTATATCTCTCAGCTTGCTTGGGAATACCTTGATATTCCCCTGGAGGAGTTGGAGAAGGTGGCTGGGGAGAGAGAGGTCTGGGCATCCCTACCCAGGCTGCTGCCCGTGCAACCCAGCCCTGGTTAAAAAAGGGAAAATGAATGAATGGATGGATGGATGGATCGACAGACCTTCAGTCTGCACTACTTTACTGAAATCACATGAAAACACCATTTTAAAACTATGTCCCACTCATAAAGTGCAAAATGTGTTTCATTGTGATATTCCCTGTAAGTCATGCCCCACATGTGTAATCCTTACAACATGTCTGTAATGTAAATATAATAGATATCAATAAATGTGAAACTGCTTCAAAGCTTTGGCAGAAACATGCATACCAGAAATGCCAGAGAAACCTCAGCTCAAATGAAGAATCATCCGGAGATGGGAAGGGCAACAGGCCAATAGGCACTAGCAAGAAAATCTCTGCATTGTTACATATACATATCAAACGTCTAAATGCAAAATCAACAAATCATCTATAAATAAACCTATAGATTATTGGAAAGGAGTTCACATTTAGTTGTCGTTCAGATTTTTTCTATACAGCACAATGAAATATAAAGGCATACTATAAATGATTCATCACAACACTTTGAATTCCGCACACAGACCATTCCTATAACCTTAAAGCACATTGTTGCTTAAACCAAATGGACAATAACATTTGAGAGAGGCTGGATTGATTGCTATATCATAGCAATCATATGAAAATAAGAGGCAGATCTGTAACACGCTTTCTAATTGTGTTGGCTGGAACGCTATGGGAACTAGCAAAGACGCCGATCCTGTCCTGGCCTCAGTGTTTTCAACTTAGCAATTTTGCTGCTAGACTTCGCATCTTAACAGAATACATTGGCAACCTTCATTCAAAAAGCATAGCAACAAATTTAGCTACTTTTACATTTTCATTTTGCAACTTTTGACTTTTAATGAGTTACTCAATCACTAAAATCCAAGTATTTTCCGTCTAAATGGCAAAAAAAAAAAAAACTTTTTTACTCTGTCACACACGCGGTCTGTCTGCTTGGTCAGTGTGCTTGTTATTATGAAATACTGCTAACTAGCTAATTGCTTGTTAGCAAGCTAGCTTACATTACAGCACCATGAAGTTATTTATTGTTTAACACTGCTTTCTGGAACAAAGTCATAAGCAGTTACCTGCCTTCTTTTAGGTTTCCCTCTCACACAATACACTTTTGGTTCTGAAGGCTGATTTGACTTCAGTTTAAATTTTGTTTTGTTTCAGAAAACCATTGAGCAGCTAACCAGCCAAGCAACACAACAACCCGAAGAAAAGTGACTAGCGTACACATCATATTTGAGTTAACTTACTAGCTACAATAAGATAGCATTTATGATATTTCTTGTTATTAGATTGTACCTATAACTGTTGATCAGTTAGGTAGCATCTTAACCACCAATACACTGATTAAAACTATAATTATTCAGAATGTTTAGTTTTACTAGTTAATAAGAAAATAAAACGTAATTGTTTACTAATGTGTTGTGTGTAAAAAATGTGTTTATATTACTTTTACAAATACATTACAATATGTGATAATAAACAAACAAATCTAACATATTTATAATTTATTAATCGATGGCCAACTGAGTACTCCACGTAATGACGCACCTCTGCATCATTGTGCAATTGTGTCATCACCCAATGACATCACAACATCATTTATCAACTTTAATAAATCAAGTGGCCTGTAGCAAATTCCCCTGAAATGCCACCACTGCATGGCATGTCCTTCTCAGCAGGAAGTTTCATTAGCATACAGGTCGCACACAACTGAGACCATTAAAAGATAATGAAACTTTTATGTGTTTTGAATAAAGTAAAGAAAATCCAAATGAAAACAAGGCTATTTGCAGTCAAGTTCGGTAACAGCGATCATGAAATTTCACCTTCCAGTTTATACATTTTGCAATATTTTTTCAGAAACACGAACTGAGTTGAAACAATATTTATAGTCAAAAGGTTGTGTGAAAACTGGAAACAGTGTCTGATGCCGACATTGTAATTAATTCCCGCTACAGACTGGGTGTCTGGTTCCGCTTAACAATAAAACTCCACAGTGCGATCAAGTTGCTATTCAAGTCTACTGGCAAATGTTATGAGCTTGTCAGAATAAATAGTGATGCATATTATTTTGAAAACATCAAAATTAATATCCCGTTAAAAATAAAATTGTTACTAGAATTGACCCGTGGCATTATTGACCCGTGTAGATATACGGATATACAGGTGTATTTTTAAAAAATCACTGCAGTTATAAATAACTTATTACTAAAATACAGTGCTACTAATGTTGTCAAATATATTACTATCTGTACATATAAACAGAGGGACCAAAGGTGGCATAAAATATCCAAAAATACAGGCCACATCATAAGGGGGAAAAGAACATGGGGACATCTTCTACGGGGGGTAACAGATAATCTTCAACAGGTTGAGGGATTTACCTCAATTTAAACCCAAATTCGTCCGAATATGCACACGACAAACAACCCTGGCGTGGTGGCCAAACCAGTAATACAAAAATACTAACGTGTGTGTGTGTGTGTGTGTATATATATATATATATATATATATATTATTGCCAATATAACAACCCTCAAATGCACAAATATCAATAACCAAAGATAGTAGTGTACATTAAGCTGGATTCTTTAAGTATAATGATTATCGATGTCTGGGTGGTGTGCATGTTGGCTTTAACTGATCTACATAATCTATTTTAGATGGGTATTTTGTTTTTTTTTCACAATTGAACAAGGTTCGCCTCACAGATCCAACATCGATGGACACATATTTCCAACTCTCGTGGATTATTCCCAAAAGTAAGAGGTGAGATGGAAAAAGTGACATTTTACCTGGTTTTTGATGTTGCAATGGCAGCACACGGTCCACAGAAATCTGAGGGTTCTCCAAAGGAGAATGATGAAGAGTCCCCCAAAGAAAGTAACCATGGAGGAAGCAAGGAAAGCCCACCACATACGCTGGCCATTGCTGTCACAGGGCACGTCTGCCGTGAAGGGGATGACGTAAGAGGACGAGTCCGGTTTTATATTATTACCCATTATCTTGTTGCCGATTCCTTCGGAAACGTTGCCATCTGTTCTCGCTAGCACCGAGAATCGTTGGTGAGCTCCAGGCAGCGCCCCCTAACCCACTCATCAGCCATATTGCTTCAGAAATCCTTTTCCCCTCCAATATTTTAACCAGTTTTATCTCAACGCAAATCGATAATCCTAAAGTCTGCGACGCAGAGACGATCTTGAATGCAAAGTCCCTGTAGGGAGTCTGTGTCAGTCTCCACAAAACGCATGAAAACTCAGCCCCAACGACACCAGCTGGATTGTTTTATTATTATTACTATTATTATTAATATTATTATTTAAGTCAGATCGGGCATCTTGCAAACCTTCAGGTGCAAATCCATGTCAAAGATCTCTTCATTCTGCAGCCGCGAACAGCTTCTTTATGGGCGCTGTAGCGAGCCGGCGGCGCTGGGGACCTGGGCTTCTGCGGCGCGCCTGTCTCCCGATGCCCGGGGAGCGTCGCGCAACACCGCCGCTGTGTCTCCCGTCCAGAAACTCCACCTCGGTCAGCGCGGTTATATGGATCTCAGCTAGGTGAAGCTTTTCATGCGCTTTCCGTGATCCACGAGTGTGCAGACATCAAACAACGGTGCGCTGCTTTTATTTGGGGGGGGGAGGCAAAAAGAAAAACACGCGGATCGCTCTCTTTTCTCGCTCGCCTCCTCTTCATTCACTCCCTTCTGGCTTTCCCACTATGGCCAACTGATACAGGCTGTCAGATCTGCTCAGAAAATAGCAAGGGGAGATTTACAGGTAGGAAGGCGGAGCCAAGCGCAAGTATAATAAAGATGGACACGGTGTTTATTCTGCCGAGCGGCTGGCCACCCATCAACCCTTTGTTTCCGTAGAATTTAACTTATAGTTTTTCAACTGATAAGAAATTTAATCAGCCTTACATGGTGATATTTAACCACTGCTAAAGTTTTATTATATAGACATGAATTTTCAATTCAAAGGACCAGCCGACCTTTCAGTCAACGTCGGCGATCAAATGAAAAAGTATTGTTTTCAGAAACTATAAATAAGCAATAATTGATATAAGGCCTGAAGTAATACGTGTTTTGTGTAAAGTACACAGTTGCCTTTCTGTAGACAGGAAATGTTCCTTCCATTATTGTCAAGAGAAACCTGGGGCGGTGGGGGTGTTTCCTATACAGAGGATGTTAGCAAGTAATTTCTTGGCGAAAGCATAACATTTACTGAAAACACGCCGTCGCCACTCCACCCAGCAAAGGAAGCGGCAATGGCTGCGAACATCGGAAACCTGTTGAACACTGGCTGCTGACGGCCTTTAGCAGCGGAGACGCTACGATGGCACTGCGCAACCTACATACAATATTTAGAGGGATGGTCATTAAATTGGCGCATCATTTAATGAGTTCTCTTAAAAATACACAAGAAACAAAAATGTGGCGTAGTCAATCAACTAGTTTTGTAAAACAATTATGTGTGTGTGATCCAGTGATTTTATGTCAAATGGATGCTGGTAAATCTTATACAGAGGCCAGTCTATTTACAAGTCCAAATTGAGA
>JABFEA020000044.1:8285209-8309745 GCA_019775915.2 Cyphomyrus plagiostoma
TATATAAATAGAGAGAGAGCCTATACACAGACACACATATACATTAGTTCGTGTAATTACTTAGACAGCCAATAAGTCGCAGTCTACACGATATTAATCCGATTCTGTAAATGATGCCATTGCATATGAATTATCTATTAATGTGGTTCTCTTAAACGGAATAACACAGACGTTTGTAACACATTTCATTCTCTCCTCCCAACTTCTTAAACTAAATGAGAAAGCGTTCGTGATCTTTACGCTAGATATGCATAACGGCACGTTATAAACGTACTACTGCCACACTAGTATGTTGGTCCGTTATTGTGTTGATTTAATTTCCTTCAAAAGAAAACTGTTAAAAGAAAACAAAAGATACGGCTTCTGGTGCAGCTTCTACCACTGTCGATGTGTACAAGTTGGAATGAAGGTAGGCAGGTGCTCCTCCTAGTGGCTGTTATCTGTATAGCTTCGGGAATAACTCAAATACTAATTATTGTTACTATTACATTGCTGCTTCTTCTTTGCAAATGGTACAATGATTTAGAAATTAAGTGTTATGCATACGTGAGAAACGAATTTTTTTTTGCTATCAGGGACAAAATCACTATTACAGAATGTCTTGGTTTGTTCCCCTTCACAATACAAAATGTAAAGTCAATGCACAGCCATGAATGTTCTGTCTTCATATGTATGTATCTGTCAGTATGCAATAGATACACACTGTGCGTGAAATATTACATGGTAATAGGGTGGCAGAAATTATGGGGTCAACGTTTTGGTCGGTGACCGAGATGGAGGGAACCCCCCCAAGCCATGAAGGTAGAGGGTATCGACGCCTGCATCCACCTTGTCCTACAGCCGGCCTGGCCCCAGCCTCGGTTGGACTGCTGCAACCCATCTAAAATGAATTATAAAGATGGGGTTTGGTTCTGTCTCTCGTGAGTGTGTTTTTTATTCTCTTTGTTAATGCTGAGATGCCAGTTCGTGTCCCAGTGCTCCCGACGGCCAGTTCACATCATTTAATCCCCAGGGGAAGATGGAGGTCGGACCCAGCCATGCAAATGCCGTAGAAGTCCTGGCCAGAGCAGTGACCACCAAACTGGATGTTCCTGATTGGTGGGTTTCTCTTCATATGGCACATACTTCAGCTGCATGCCCCTGCTATGGCATTCAATTCACACGTTACGACCTCGCTGCGTTTGGAGAGTCCTGTACCAGCCCTCTCACACAGCTGGCCAGTTTGTCGACCCAGGGGGTGGGGGGGGATCAAGGGTGGTGTTTTTGTAGCGCAGTAAGAGCTAAAATCGACAAACTGGCAGAGGTTAGCTAAAGACGCGGCACTGATTGCACTTAAACAGATGTATGGTTCTGAGGTTCCTTTTCTCCTCCCCTGGACTTGCTCTTACTGGAGCCCTGACAGTTGTAGATATTCACATGGATCCTGTCAATCCTCACTGGGGGATAAAATTCAACCTGAAGTAGACCTGGCTGTCGTTTGTGCCAATAAGGTTATGTGTTTCAGAGCATTCAATCAGAGTGACTCTCCACACCTTTCTTCTAGGCCTTCACATTGCATGGCTAATGTTAATATTTCTAGCCTTGTTCCCCTGGTGGTCTCTTCCGGCTCAGCGTTTGTCTGCGGAGATCAAGAAAGGGCAACAGGATATACAGTTCTCTCTATGTCTGGGTTGGAAAGGGATTAGTATTACTATTTGGCCCACCTGGTGCTTCCTACGTGGATGGTACCCAAAACTCAGATGTCCTTGACGGTGAGAGCTCACCTCAGAGATAGGCAGAACTATTAGTAGGACTGAGCAGTGGGTTGATGTCTTCATCAATGCTTTGGGGGTTTCCGATTTGCAGGCTGACGACGAGGCCTTCCAGACGGCAATGGATAAAGTGGCCAACCAGACAGTTATTACCATGAAGACTGTTGAAGGTGAACTGTCTGCAGTTAAACAGTTGGCTTTGCAAAATCACATGGCACCAGACCTCCTATTGGCTGGGAAAGGGGGCACTAGCACTGTAGTTGAGTCAGGAATGTAGGTATGACATGCCTTCCCATCTCAAGAAGTGCAGGACCTGGAGGATGTGCTCCATAAGGAGATGTCTGAAATTCATAGGGAGCACGGTCTGTTGGGGTATAGCTGGGACAGTTAGTTTGCTTCAGTAATTCTGGGACCTTCCGGTGTGTTTAAGTCGTAGGTTCTTGGTTTATTGTTGTTTCTGTTTGCAGATTTTATAATCCTGCTTTTCTTTTTGCTCAGTTATTATAGCCTCAGAAGCCAAGGAAGTCATGTTGGCAGGTAACTCCCCTCAACCACACACTCTCCTGGTGGAAAAACCCCTCGACCCGGAGTGGATGAAGCCCCCTGATCTCCAGGTCGCCAACAATGAGATCAATGCTGTGACAACGGACCAGCGGTCCCCCTGCTCTTGGTATGAATTCATCGATGGACGTGATTGGCCCGAGACGGAGGAGTGCAATTTGGGGAGGGACGTGGGGAATGTGGAAGAAACATTAATTCCCCCTACCCAATTACCATGTACAGGGTCAATGCTTTGTTGCATTGTTGAGGTTGCATCATGGGATTGTTGCTCGGTCTTAGGCCTCAGGCAACAAGATGTCCTTTCATTTTGTGGCTTCGGGCCACAGTGTGTTGCTGTTCTTATGGACTCGTGAGAGGAAGCGTGCCAGAGTGGAGCACGCTGACCTATCACTAGTTGGGGGATTGTCATAATTGAGAAGAGGGAATGTGTGTTGTAGCAGACTGAGGAAAAGCCGGGGTTTATGAGGGAAGGTTATCGTAACAGTGAACAGTGCATGAGGAGCTGGGAGGGGGAATCCTGCTATCATCCTACTTGTGACAGTTTGAGTTAATAGTATGACGTACTTAAGGTCAGTAGAATCAATGCGTAACCACAGAACAATAGGTGATCAATCAATCATATAATCATAATATATGCACGTGACAAGCAAGACTGGAGGTCGTGAGAATGGAGGAAATCCAAGGTAGGGCATGCTATATGGTAACCAATCATGTTGAAGATGATCTTGTTGTTGGGGGGGGTTGAAAAGTATAGAATGGGGCACTTTTCCTTTAGTGGATGTGCAACCGCCTGAGGTATGTGTAACACTGTCACATTAATTTACATCATCTCATTAATAAAGAAGATTTTTCCTTATCAATTTTGAGTGACAGACTTACTTTTCCTGTCTGGAATTGAAGTATAGAAGAGGTGGCTTGGAGACCACTTCTTTTCATCCATAACCATTTGTCCAGTAAAGGATCATGGAGAAAATAAAAACAGATCAAAATGAACATGATAGTGACATTTCTTTCAATCTAGTCTTTCGTAGCTTATACATGAAAACATTTTCAGCTGTCACAGTGGTGAACTACGCCGAAATGGAAACCTGTATCCTCCCAGGGTAACTGGGGAGCTGCCAGGAGAAGACAGGACATCAGGCTACAACCCATCAAAGAAAATAAGCAGGTCAAAAAAACGGAGGCAATACCATGTAGGACACGAGACAGAAGATGAGATGATAAACACTGAACAATGTGCATCAAAGAACAGCAGCCTTTTTAGACCTCAGTCAAAACACAGTCATTTTTAGCATGGAAACTCAGAGCCCTCCACACGCAGGGGACCACTTCAGGGAAATGAGGTGTATGTTTGAGTCACACTAGAGGTTAGAGGCAGGGGGCAGCGGGAACCATGGGAAAAACTGGAACATCTGATGTTGTAGCATTCACTGCCCATTGATTCATAAGGTCATCTGTGAGAAGAGTAAAGCTACAAGCTAACAGGTGTCACTTTATACTTTAAGACATGTATAGCGCATGCTGAGACACTGTGTGACCTGTCACAGTCAGTCTGTGTGTGTATAAATATGAATACTGTGGTATGTAGTGCGAGCGTGTCTGTATATACATTATACATATATACACATATATACATACATACACACACACACATAGAAACAACTCAAAAAAATTGAGACCATATAGCACAATTTTTTTTTTTCCCCACTCATTTTTCAATTTAAAGGTCTGTGAATAAAATATATATTTTTTGCAAACTGCAGCCTGGTTCTTCTCCGTTTCTCATTAATGAAGGGCATCTTCTTGCTTTATGGGACTTCAGTTCTGATTCTAGGAGCCTGATATGAACTGTCCTAGCAGTGCACCTCACACCTGCACTTAATGTTTCCCATTCCCTTTGAAGGTCACTTGATGTCATCCTCCAATTCATGAGAAACACTCAGATAAGTTAACATTCATCTCTGGCATTAGAAAGTCGCTTCTGCCCTTTACCTGGCTGGTTTCTGGCCGTTCCCAGTGTGTCCTGCTTCACCTTGTTCTTGTGTACTGCTGTCTTAGATATTTTGAACATGGAAGCAGCCTGCAGTAGGAACCATAATTAAACCAGAATTTTAAATTGCAGATTTTTATTTTTTTTTTTTTAATATAGATGTTTTTTCCAGAACTGTATATTTATAATACGTTTCTTAAAAACAATCACACACATATAGTATATATATACATTTTTTCTATAGTTGTCGAGATATGAAGATACATGAAGCATTACCAGGTCTGCAGGTTCCTATCTAAGCATAAGGTATTAGAAATTTAGAAGCAGGTTCTGGCAGCGATTAGGACTGGAACATACAATGTTCAGGTTTCTGTTTTCATTTCCTTCTTCCTTTCTCTACTCTGCGGTGTCATTTTGTAACTGAGGGGAAGGGAAAGCACAAATTGCCCGTATAGTACAATAACAACCAATGAGACCAAGACTCCTCCCAGGGTGAGTCTGTATATAAAACCATAAGTAAAGGGACGGCAGGCTGTAGCAAGTGAGCATTAAGATTGTATTGCACTTTACAGTACCTCTGCAGTTGTAAAATACCTTAAAACTTTTCTTGAGAAGTCATTGCTAATCTATTATTCTCAGACATCATGGTAAAATACTGAGGTCAGAGATTGCAGGATAATGTAATTAATTTGATAGTTATTAACTCATCTTAATCTGAGCACTGGCTCATTATGCTTGTACAGTGTTGTCCTTTAATATCACCCCCCCCCAGGTTCCACCTAGTGTAATCCTGATGTGTCACAGCCAACGTCTATTACTTAGACTGGCTGAAATGACTTTGCTATTTCTTATATCCATCGCTAATAATTCACCTCCGCACCCGTAGCTATGCAAGACTGCATCAACTTACCTACACTAGCCAATCGAAAATGATGAAAGGCCAATAGTAGTTAGTCATCGTGTTTGCAATCCAAGATTCACTTTATTACACCCATCTGCGAGTGAGCCATGAGCAAGAGGGCCAGGCTTCTGTTGACAGATCAAGGTTCTGTGTATATTACAGCAGACAGACACTCAAACGCTGCTGTGTGCAGTAGAACAGAAGGCAGTATGGTTTGGACAGTGGGGTGAGCTCCATAGGGGAGGGGGGCATCAGCCTACAGGAGTAAAAGAAATAAATAAAATGAAAATTGACTAGACGTTTATACATTCAGTATGCTCCGCAACTTAAATGTTACATTAGCAGATGCCATCTTCCAGTTAAAGAATATTACTGTAACTGCCATCAATGAATCTTGTGCCATTTTAAGTAGCCCATTCTAATTTCAGGAAAATGGGGTGAACAGCATAGTGGATTTATACGGTGCTCGAAATCTTACAGTTCTATATATACACCTCTATACTTTTTTCTGCCAGATATTTTACAAAGTGTATTTCATAAGTCACCATTATAAGTCACTCCCTTATAGGAGAATTGTCCCAATAGCTCTTCTATTGTAGGTAACCCTGATGCATAGAACTACAGTACCCAGCTTCACAGGGCATTTCTGTATATGCTTATACTTATATCTATATCTATATATCTATATCTATATATCTTTTTTATTTTTTTTGGGGGGGGGGGGTTAAACTGGCAGCTTGTTCATGTTTTAAAATGACAAGATATCAACCACTGAACATGTATTGTGTATATATGCTTTAGGCAAATACCAGTTCTCGATCGTCAGTCATTTGAGAAGCACAGCAAACATGGAGATTCTGTTAAAAAAACTACACACATTTATTACAGTTTATATTTGATAAAAATAACCAGCATACAGAAAATAGTCTTTTTCCAAAATGTGTAAAATGTTGCAATTAAAGTATATAAGCTTTTTCTCACCTTTAATTTCAATGCACATCACAACCATCAACAGTGTTCAAAGCCACCAGAAGATGCAAGTGACTCACGGAGAATTTGGAGACGCAGGTCTGAACCACATCATCAGGTTGCATGTGACCAACAGACATGTCACACACACACAGACAACACACTGATACCGGGATGCATACGAATGTTTTAATTGATTGTATAGGCATGACACCCAATTCACCAGGTCCTTTCTTGTCTGCACTTTATGCTAACAGATTCAGTCAATTGCCTCGAGGTTGGTGACTGCACCTCTGTCTGCCCAGTGATAATCGGGGTGGAGAGCATAGGACAAAGGCATGCATGATGTACCCTCTATGGCTAAAGGGAGGTTGAGATGTTTCTCCTTACTCCTGTTAATGGCACCAGGCATGGAGACCTCCACACAGGCTGGCTACCTCGGTTCTTCCACCCAGTGCCGATTTCCTTATTCCAACCTCATTCCATCCAGACCCTCCATCTCCATTCCCAAGGTGATGTTTACAAATGCAAACACTCAATTGCCTCTGAAAGCACCTAGCTTGATTGCTTTTCCCTCTAACAAATGCACATCAAATGGTTTGTCTCCCTGAAAATACTAATAATCTAGACAAGGATGTGCCTAGTGGACATCAAAGGGTATTACAAGTTAGGCCAAGTGTAGGCAGCCCTGATTCTGGAGGGCTGGCATCCAGCAGGTTATCAATCCTACCCGGCGGCCTTTGATGAACCACATCTGGTCTCAGACAGATAATTCAAGTATGACAGAAAACCTGATGGATAACAGCACCCCGTGATTAGGCTGTAATTAAAACTCGCTCGTTAACAGGGGTCGGGAACCTGTTCCATGGAGGGCTGGTATGGGTGTGAGTCTTTGCGGTGGTTCTCAATCAGCCAATAAATGGGCCCTCGGGACTGCAGTTGAGGACTGCTGCTTAATTGTTAGCCAATTGAGGGGTAATATTCCCCACCCCTGCTATAGACCAGCGTTTCTCAATTCAGTCCTCGGGGGTCCAGCTAGAGCTCACACACAGTCCACATTTTTGCTCTTTCCCAGCACCCCTGAACATCAATAACACAAACAAGAGCATCCAATACCGGGTACAGGTGTGCTGTGACCAGAGGGGGAGCAAAAAGGCAGACTGTCAAGTCAGTTCCTGAGGACTGAGTTGACAAACATTACCATAGTCAGCACAGGTATTTAATTGTCATGGTGTTAAAGGTTGTGGGCCTAAGTGATAATGCCTGTGTCAGTAAAAGCATACTGTACCTATAAAAAGGATGGAACAAGTGCTTAACCACAATTTTCCCTGCACACAGATACGATAAAACATCACTAATCTCAGGTCAAAAGAGTTGATTGTGTGGGGCCCATTATTCCTGTCCACTGTCAACACTGCCAGCTAACCTTTCGAAGTGGACATTTCCTAACTGCACTAAGCTGGTGCCCTTTAGATCTGTCGAGTGTCTGGGAGAGTATGATGGGACAGGTTCGGCAAGGAAATCTTCATACAGCAAACTGGAGTGGAGACAGGGCCCCCCTGTTACACCAAAAGCTTTTACAGAATAGGTTCTATGCTGCTTTACTGAAGGCCTTGGCTCAGGGAGCACTGAAAGATGTCTTACGGTGTTTATTCATGTGGAGGAGTTGTGAAATAGCATCCTTTGTCTCTTTAAAAGCAAGCACTCTTCTGGGGACAGATATAACTCTGCCCCTACGTCATATATGGAGGAATGTGGTTTTGACATTCTAGACTAACTTTCTTGAAGGTTATTACATACCAGTTCTTTGGTTATAGGCATCGTCTGGCCCTGTTCCAGGGCTGCTCACACAGATGCAGGAGACCAAAGCGTGCTCCACAGACAGTTCAGCCTGAGGCCCAGTTTCTCACGTCTCCACTAGTGGTCTCCTGACAAAGCTCTTCCCTGATGATTCAGTGCCTCAGTGGTCCAATGCAGACACTTCCCACACTGGTATTCCATATATCAATATCATTTAAATTTTACACTTTAAAAATTATATATGTAGGGTATTAGAAAGCTGCAAATAAAAGTAAAACCACTATTTTTAACCACACAGATAATCTGGGCATGTCAGTCTATTTAAAAAAACAAGACCCAAGGTTAATGTCAGGACTTGAGTGACCCCAACAGGCAGAACCTGCAGAAGAGACGCTCCAGTCTAACCCATCCATCAGTTATCAGTTACCACCCGTACTAAAAATGGGGGGGTGGGCTTTCAACTCAGAGGAATTGCATTGAAAGACGTTTCTCACAATTACACAGAAATTCTCCTGTTTAGGTTATTACACACAGAACATTTTGATACAGTATCAAATATCAAATGAGTTCATTTTTGAGAACCTGTGTATATAAACCTAAAGAACAATATGCATACTTTTTAACAAGTGGCCCAGTGCTTAAAATCTCAATACATATTTCAGGCAAATGTGTTTAAGAAGCTAAATAAAAAAAAAAATTATAATAAAAAAAAAAACACTATTAGCAGCCTTGTCATTTACACATATGGTGTGACTTGGCCATATGGTGCTGATTAATGGAACACCTATATTTCAAAATTTTAGTGGTACAGAAAAAAAGACTTTTATTCTCATATTAATTTCATAACATTTGATACAAATCATATTTTAAGAAAGAAAATCCCAATCAGAACAGTACCTGTCTGTCTTTTGTTGTATTTCACCCAGGTCTACAGAGAAACCAAAATGTATCCCTCACATGAGAAAAGTATGTGAAAAATATAGCACATAGTTTGACCTTAAAGTTACTTCTAATTGTGGACTTCTAATTAACCCAAATGCTTAAAACGGACAATGTGCAAGAAAACATCCCTTTTTCATATAAGGAGGAGTCTCTACTTTCTTCAGTTGATGCATGTGTGAAAGGCAACTTCGTGCCGCGCAAATGCTGAAATGCTAGGAACTCGTGATATACTCAAAATTACACTTGCTTGTACAGTACGACTATAGTACCTAGAATGTGATAAAAATGATTGGATATCTAAATGCGACTCGGAAGGGTTCACAGACTTACAAGTGCAAAACTAAAGCAGAACATATGGAGGAGTTTGGCACGACATACAGAAGGGGGACATAGTACTGAGGACCGAATGAAATGCCGCACTACATTTACTGTGTCACATACTTGAATTACAAAACCCACTTAAATAATAAAACATCTACAACACTAAAACAGATTAAACAAGGAGAAATTTTTTTTTAAAAAAAGGTTTAAGAATCATGCAAAATTGCACAAGGATGTTTTTAAATAGATACATTAAAAGCAACAAACAAAAGCAGATGGCCGGGGGTGGTGCTAATCTCTGCTAAGAGCTGGACTACCCTTTGCTACTGTATACTAGGCACCTTACCTAGTTAGGCATTCAGATCAAAGAGAGAACAGAAAAGGTCAATTTAAAACGCTGCGTGGTGCACCCCCTAGAGGACTGGCCCGGCACGTTTCACATCACTCCAATTACCCTGCTGTCGAATGCTCTATGGGTTTTCAAAAGGCACTTCCATGTTGCACGTATCATTATCTCCACCCCGTTGAGGAAATTATGTAGGGAGGGGACTGGCAGGAATTGGGGAGGGGGGTGGGGGAGCAGAACTGGGAGAGTGACTAAGGGAAAGCTACACATTCAAGTAAGCGTTACATAAAAATACTTCTTTTGTAAACGAGTGTTTTAAATGCAGCATCACTAAGTCAGATGTTTAAGTGTGACAAAAACAACAGACAAAAAAAAAAAAATTAAAAATAAAATCAGTGCTATATATAAACTTCCTCCTGTAGACAAGTGTAACTTAAGCTCTGTGTTACAGGTTATATTGATTGCAATAATAAAATGCTGACAAATGTGAACAATTTGCTATTTAAATATTGTTCAGTGTATTATACCCCTTCATGTAGTTAAGGTTTTAGTGTATATGTGTTTTTTTTCTCTTTCTAAACAGATGCAAAGGCTGCCCGCTTCAGCAGTTGCTTTCACCACATCTACGAAGAGCCGTCTGGAACCCACAGGACTTTATTCTGCTCCTGATCGACAATAGTCGTGATCTGAGTGCAAATGTAGGACAGGCTCCCACCTTGGACAATACCTGAAATCAAAATCAGTCGCATTTTAGTCATGTTCAGTTTCGTTCAGTATTCTAATTCAATGCACAATACAGTTTGTCCTAAAAAGGGTTTAAAGTGTTTCTCTGTATTCATCTACTCATCCATGCTTTTCCTAGGTGTGAATTCCCCTTTAAAAACTAGTGCAAATGGAAAAATACAAAAGGCGAACCTGTGAAGAACTTGCTGTACTCCTGCTCCATTTTCTGCGCGACCTCAAACTGCTCCTTGGAATGTTTTTGAGACACTTTATCCCGCAGAAACACTGGATCCTTCTGCTCCCTGTAAGAGGAAAAACAGACATGTACAAAAACATCTCTTACACATAAAAAATACTATGACATACACACCACCTGCGATAATCACATGAATCGGACAATTCAAAGGAATTCTCAAAAAGTCACTTGACTGCTTCGAGTGCTGGCTCGAGGCAGATTAGGGCTCCTGCTGATCAGCGAGGTAAAGGTCAGGTTGAAGATTAGCTCACTGAATGTCCTGCATCTTGTTCACAATGCCGAGCATGAACCAGCTGGCTTGGTATTGTGCCACTAGGTGATGTCCTCCATTCGGTGTAAACTGCAGACGTCCCAGAACACAAATGTCCCTGAGACAGCTGACTCATGAACTGTGACTGTGGGTCGAGCAGCCATTCACCAACACCTCAGAGACAGAATGGCTTTTGCTTAGATGGTGTAATCTATCTACCATGCTAGAGAACAGCACATCCTGTGCTGGCATTTTACACTGGTTGAGGTGTTTGCTCTAAGGACGACATGCATCTTTCAGTGCTTCCCACTGCATTTAACTGTAACGGCGTAGGTTGATGCAAGAGCCATCTCAAACACCGACCCACAATTTAAGAGAACAAATAAAATGCTCTATGGCTTCATTTCATGAAAAATTGATTTTAGCGTCCAATTGGATATAGTACAACCCTCGGTAATTCTTTTTGTGCTTTGATAATGTTACAATCTTGGCAGGTAGCACTGCTTTACAATTTCATAAATTAAAAATGAAACATCACTCGCGTACTGCACCCATCTGACAGAGTAAAAGACTACATGAAAGAGCCATCGATCTACACTACAGTTTCAAAGTAATGTGGATAATGGTAGGGCAAAGACGGGGTCAAAGAAAATGGTAGCTAATCCTGCTAAAAGTTAAAAAAAAAAATAAATAATTAAAAAAAAAAAATCACCTGATTTTGGAAACCAGATTTGATTACTAGCTTTATGGGAAAACAAGCTCTATGCAATGAGAAGCTCACATCCCACTTACAAGACATTTTACAGGAAAAGGTCTTTGTAGGAACGCCGATGCTTACTTTATCTGTTTTGCGTTTTTGTACCGAATGAAAACGACGATTGGGTAAATGTGAACGCTGTGAAGCCTTTCAATGGCGTGAGGTGCAATGTCAAGCAAACAGTGACAGTCCTACAAAGAAAATGACAACAATTATTATATACATGAGCAATGAAAATGCATTGTATGAGCAATAATTGCAAGGTGATTTAAATAAATTTAAATACACATCAAAATGATGCTAATTTAGCCAAAATGCTAGTTTCAGCTACAATTAATTCCAGCGACAACTTCTTTTAATAAACTTACCATTTCATAAAATAGGAAATTAAGATTTTAAAAAGACAGCACAAACCTTTTCTGTTATTTCTGTTATTGACGCAACTGTAGTCACATCAAAATGGCCACTTCTCCGTTTGTAATCAATAAAAAGACAGTCCTTCACGCCACGCTCTATTGCTTGCTGGGAAGCCTTCATCACCTCTAAAAAGCATCACACGAATGAAGAAAGTTAAAGCAGGGAATAAAGGGACTAAGAGCAGGGGCAGATCTAAAGAGTGACATACAGATACTGTTACCACCGCAAATCAAAACAATAGAAAATAACGCATATTTTGTTTCTAAGCAGAACCATGTAAAAGATAAAACGCATCACAGCTACCCCCAGAAATATAAATGGATCCTAACAGTCACCTCAATCAAAATTTTTCAGCAGGCACCCCTTAACACACAAAAATGAATATACAGACGGCAGAATGGTTGAATCATGTCAACAACAACAATAATAACAATAATAATAGGAAAACATGGGCTTAATTACTAACCAAGCACACATCTGCAGAACTTCCCAGGAGATTCTTTGACCAGCATGTCCTTCACAGCATCCACTAAAGGCCCCAGAACGAGCACAGGTCGTGGAGAAGCACACTCCACTTTCTGCACCCTCTGATACGCCAAGCTGACACAGTCTGTCAACAGCAGAGCACAGCTGTTAATGACCATTCAACTCAGGCCAGATGTCACACGTCTATTTAAAGAAATGAGGCACCAAGCAGCTCACCTTCCATGAAGGGAATTGAATCTGTGCTTATGGCATCAAGGGCCAGCAAATCCTTGCCGTCCTTTGACCCACTGCGTTTGTGTTTATTTTTCCTACGGAAGAACGACCTGCGGGCGGCGGCTGATAACGTTTTGCTGGAGCCGTTCTCGTCCTTCATCTCAGACATGCTGTATCTCCGGTAGAACTCCTGGTCCATCCTGTAGGTAATAAGAGAAGCGACCGCATAAATTTGTGAAATGTCATTTCATCGTGCTGTCACAATATACAGTTAAGAATAACTTAAGTATTGGCATAGGATAATGTACACCCTTAATAGAAGACAACTTTGATTTTCCATTGACCAAGAGTATCTATACAGAAAGCGACATCACTCACATGTATTTACTGGGAATTTGTCCCCTTTCCAGCTTTTGAGCATTCTCGTCAAGTTGCCAAGCCATCCAGCAGCCGAAATTGCCCTTTGGTAGAGTGTCTTCAACAAATAAAATGTCATCTTTCTTAAAACTAAGCTCCTGTTCCATCTCAGCAGCCTTGTCATAAAGTGCTCTGTAAAGGGACAAGGGACAGATCAGCAAACGGCCCCCGCCACAGATCAAAAACATTATAGCCGATAACTACTGTCAGCATGACGGTATGCCAAAGACGTTTGCCCTTGTATATTTACAGCGAATTGCATCAGAAAAGTGACCAACGGCAGTCATGTTCATAGAGAAAGCCTAGAAAAACATAAAGAACCAGTCAAGCGTACTGAAATCCTAAATGCTACGGGATTTTACAACAAAGCATTACTATATTAAAAGCTGTGTCCTCAAAACTACTCACAATTTTAAATTTAAAAAAAATCACTTCATTCTTAGCACGTGAACTCACAGCTAACATTTGTATGCTAGCTGACAGTATTTCTTTGCATTGCGTCGTTAAAAAAAATTCAGAATCAAAGTGGGTGATGTTTCAAGTTTCTTGCCCCTGTCATTCAAGATCAACTCCAAGAAAAACGACTTACGGAAGAGTTGCAGAAAGGAACCTCCATCGGTAATAAAAGGATATCAGAATTGCTAAACTGTGCTAAAATTACAACTGGAATCCAGTGTCATGGTTATGTCAAGCAAATAAACAGCTTTTTGGCACACAAACATTTGCTTGAAGACAGGAGCATGAAGCGTATTTCAAAAAACTGCATGCCTACATTTTTCTTGCTTTAACAGCTCCTGGGGCCACTGTCATGATTCATGGAATACGGATTTCCTCTAAGTTGCAGGAAATTCAGAAATAAATTAATTTTCTCCTTTCCCAAGTCTGAAGTCAATCCCAACCATACACCAAATTCAACAACACACACCCGACTACAAAACAAACCAGTTCAAAACATTCCCGATTCCCTAACCATAATCCAAATTCACATTCTGTGGCTTCACAATGGTAAACAAAAACGTGACATGCGTAAATACACACAAATATCCAACACCACACATTCATGATGCTACGTACAAGACGACAACGCAGAACAGAGAGACAAGTGGCATTTGTTAAATCTCATATGACCAGGAGTCTGTCTTGTAGCTCACGTACCTTATATAGAATGCATCTCCTGGGGTGTCTTTAAACATTTTAAACTCATCGATACGGTGCTGAACTTTCAATGTGACGGTTTCTGCAGGTTTTAACATTTCAAGGTACGCTTCTTCAGCAGTTTTATTTTTCATGCTAACTGAATTGTACTGCAAAAGAAGAGGGAAAAAAAAGGTCTGTCAAAACCAATTTCCACTGAAGGAGAATGAAACATATATGATATACGTGAGATGTCCTGGCTTTGGTGATCATTTAGCATTGCTAAAACGGATAAAGCTACTTAGCTAATTTCAGAGTTTTCAGTACTCCCAAAAAATGGCCCACATATCTTTAGTGCAATAAATCGAAATGTAAAGCTTTTAGAAGAGGCACTAATTGCAGGGTCTTCCCAGGATGGACCAGGGCTTCCCTCTAACCTCTAGTATCACGTCTCCTGGCAAAAGGACATCAGCATCTTTGGCAGGGCTGCCATCCTCCAGCTTCTCTACAAAGATCCCATGCTGGTTTCCGCCACAGATCTGGATGCCCAGCTCCCCCTGGACCTTCCTCAACGTCACCATCCTTGGCTCGGGGATCTTCCTGGAAGCCTCTGCAGACATCCTGTGATGCAGCCACAGACCAAAAAGGCAGAAAAGGAGTGGAACCAAATGGGTCCCATTTAAAACCACTTTAGGCATTAAACCTTGAATATTTTTTCTGACCACTAGCGAATGCAGGAAAAGCCAGAAAAGAGGCAGCACACCATATACAGTGGTACCTTGGTTCTTGAACTCACTAGAACTCGAATTTCTTGAAAGTCGAGCAAGCCACATTGACCTAGACCTCAATTTGAATATCAAAAGTCGAACCTTGAACGCTGACCTTAATTTGTGTTTAAATACAAAAAAAAAAAAAAAAAAAAAAAAAAAAATTTAGGTGTAATTTTGGGGGGCCGGGAATTAATTGGTTTTCCATTATTTCTTATGGGAAAAACTCAAATTTTTTTAGGATTCGACCTGGAGTCCGGAGCAGATTAAGTTTTTACAACAAACCGAAGTACCAATGTATATTTATTTCACGACCTCTAAATTGCTACAGACATTGCAAAGATCACAGCTTTATATTCTGCCCATTTTGTCTTATATTTCGTTTAATATAGGTGCTTGTATTTGGCAGTGATTGAGTGCTGCACCTGACTGAGCTGCGGGGGCTAATGGTGGGTGTGGTCTGCTTGGAGGGCGGAGTCATGGTGCCTTCATCCTGCTCGCTCAGCGTGTCGATGGTGGAGTGATTGTCTGGGGTCGTGGCACCACTGCCCTGGGGGGTCGACTGATTGCTCATTGGCTCCATTCGGGAGCTGGAGAGGGACAACACAAAAACCCCAGGATGTCGACAGCCCGCTGGTTTGAAGCGCATGTGACTGCTTCCTTGAGAAGTGCTCTACGGATCGGACTGAATGAGGCACGTAAATGCATTTCAGGGAAACTCCCACTGGATGCAGGTGGAGTCACCTGGACCGCGAGTGGTTGCCAAGCTGGTACATGTGGGGGTTGTACTGGGCCAGGATGGTGATGGTGTCGCACTGCTGCCCGATGATCAGCCGGGCCTGCTGCTCCGTGGCGTTGCGCAGGTTAATGCCATTGAACTGTAACCGGACACGGCCAGTCAGGCAGGGCGACACCAGGCTTTACCGCCAACTGAGAAAGGAGCCGGACGACAAAAATACCTCCAGCAGCTGGTCGCCATACTCCAGCCCAGCTTGGTGAGCGATACTGCCCCCTGTCACCTTGGAAACAAAGATGCCGCCGTTCTCACCGCTGACGATGGAGATGCCGAGGGGCTCTGCGCCCTTGTGCACGATGACGTTGCGCGGCTCTTCCAGATAAGGCCTTAATGAAGAGAAGCACAGAGAGAACAGAGGTGGATCAGAGACACACACACACACACACACACACACACATTCCACCGTCGAACAGACATACACTAGAAGAGGATCTTCATGCGGTCTGTGTTTTTTCTGCAAGAACTTTGAACAGATGGATTTAATGTTAAAGACAGCATCCTCACACCACAAGGTAATAAACACAAAAAGTGAGAAGTGCAGCGAAGGGAAGGGAGGGCGACAACACACAAGATCGACCATATACCAGGATTTAGGGAACATCTCTGATGTAAAAGGTACTCTCAACATCTATCTTCATGGTGGAAATTTCACAAGTCAGGTAGATCAGTGTTTCCCGAGCCGATCCTCAGGTATCCCCAGCAGTCTACGGTTCTACTCCCTCCCAGCTCCCAGTAAGGAGCAAAAAATGTGGACTGTCCGAAGCTCCTTGTGGGCCGGCTTGGAAAACACTGGGGTAGATATCATGCAAGGTAATAAACCCACTTGAAAGGGGGATGCAGAGAACAGGCATGCAATCTCCAGCATAAGCAACAAATACAGTAACATCCCGTGGCAAACTGCGCTGTGGTCTGTACAGAGCCTCAGGATGTACCCTGGCATCGATTTCGAAGGCCATTTCCCAAATGGAACTTTCTCCATTTTCAAAACATGAACACAGTTTGATTTTTAAAAAGTAAAATGAGTGTTCAGTATAAGAGAGAGGTGTGTCCCACTTTGCGGCTATAAACAAAACTCAACACTGCAACAACGGTAATGACCCCGCCCCCTTAATCCCAACAAATTTACTAAAGAAAAACTTCAATTATACTTTGATCCAACTGACACTTTTCATGAACTTTTTTCACCCACATTTTAGGGGTCACTTACATATCCTGTAAGTAACCAGTAACTAGTGAAGCACTTTATAGTGCTGCAGCATGTATGATCATTATGCTTGATCTTGAGTGAGCGAGCTTTTCACCAGTGAACACTTTGGGACATCCCCTTCCCTTAACTGGCAGAGACACACACCTCAGGCTTCTCAGTGATGAGAACCTTGGCCTAGAAGCGACAGGGATTCTTAGAAAGGATCTGTTACGGAACAAATATCTGTAAGATTCAGAAAAGTAAAATGTGAAGGAAAGAGATGGATAAATGAACGAGAGAAAGATCACACAGAAGCTTAAAGTAACACCTTCAAAAATGTGGAACTGTGGGAGGACAAAAGTAAGCAGTCCAGACAGGATTCGCAGTGAGGTTTATAAGAACGACAAGAGATGCATAAGAGTTAGAACTGAAACATCATTGGATCGTGTCAGATTCTTCAAATTTCAAGGATTGGCCAAAACATTTCTTCAAACCAGTGTTTCTCAACGCAGTCCTGCAGGACCCCCATACAGTCCACATTTTTGCTCCTTTCCAGCTCCCAGAATGCCTGCATCAACCAATCAACCAATGAAGTAGACTGAATAACTGATACAGGTGTGTTGGGAGCTTGAAGGGAACAAAAAACATGCAGACTGGGTTGAGCAGCACTGTTCTAAACTATTGCACAAACTAGAGCAAGAAGTGAGGGTTCCTCCAACCAGGACAAGTGTCGCCTTCACTACTAAATTACAAGTTTAAAAACAAATAAAAATGAGTTATTAATGAAGCACTGAATGTAGACCAGTAAACTGGAAAAGCAGGCCCAGAGAGAGCAACTAGCACGCTTACCTGTCCTTCCTACGATCTCCCATGGGAACGGGGCTGATGGATATTCTGGGCAGCGTGGAGATGGAGCTCTGCGATTGGCTGCTGGCGAAGGAGGTGGTCTCCAGGTTGAGGGGGGACTGGGGAGGGGTGATGAGGCTGGGGCTACTGCACTCCGAGTGAGACAGCGAGCCTGCCAGGCAAGGGTCAGACAATCACAAGGGAGCAGCCCAGGAGCCCCACAGCACACCACCGTCCACAAGAATCGGGGGCTGCGGTTCTCAAACTGTTACTTATTATTCTTGAGTCACATAACCGAAACCACAAATTCTCAAACCCAAATTTTAAAATGATGACAGGTTTTATAAAAAGTCTCTGGACTTTTAAATATGCAAGGGTTGGGGGATGGCGAAGAGCAATTTGGCACCAGAAAGCATACCTCTGTCTGAACTCAGCATGGACCGAGGGTACCGTGGCGTGGATGGGATTTTAATTCGCTCTGTTCTATACTGGAGATTACTCGATGAACCTAGAAAGAGGCAAAACTCGATTTTCGAACAGTATTGCTTTAAGCACACATGACCAGAGAGAAAAGGTCATTTTACGCCCGACAGAAGCAGTCTAACAATAGTGGTTTCCCTACTGCATGTGGGAGGGACTGAACGGAGGCTAGCGGCCGTGTCCCTCACCCAGTCGAGCGCTCGAGGGCAGGGAGTTGGTTCCATGAGGCGTCCGACTGCGAGCCGGCTCCGTGAAGTCACTGGAGCGCTTGTGACTCAAGTCCAAGCTCAGACGCCCTTGGTGCTGGGGGCTGCGTTCCAAAAGAAAGAGATCCATGGTTCAAACTGTTCTATTCTCCCCCGAGCATCGAGCATCTGTGGAGATTTGACTTCATAGCAGATCTACGTTCTTAGTCTCAGCTGTTCAGTGGGGACAGAGAGAGTGGGCGTTCCAGGACACTTAGAGGGCTTATAAAGCAAGTTCTTCCCCTGCATTACTTACACCATCTCTGACTGCCCTTCAGTAACCTTTAATCGCAACACTGAAAAGACTTTACACGGTTCTTATGAAGGGAAAACACAGAATTATGACAAAGTGGAAAAAGCAGCATATGCTTTCACAGTAACAAGAACAGAGAGACAAGCTATGTGATCTGACCAATTGTAAAGAAAAGAAATGCTACATTTGTCACGCTCGGAGAGATGTGGAGTGGGAACATTGGCTCAGCCAGAGGTTGTGTCTCCGTGGGTACCTGGGGTGTGAATGCGGATGGCAGATTTGGCTGGGGACAGAGCAGTTATTAGTGTGAACCCGGTGACTCCAGGCTGTGTAAATTGGATTTCTCATTACAGCCGTTACCGCAGGGCACGGAGCCAAGCCTCGGTGTGCAGAGTCTGTGACAAAATAAAACGGAAGGGCAGAGGTTTAACACCCAGACCAGACAGACTGCTTCAGACTCCAAAGAGGATGGCACCAACACCGCCTCGTCCAGTTCAGAACAATTGGCCTCAAACTGAGGTTTTAGTTTAAGATTCGAAATAGTAAATGTTAGTCATTAAAAGTAGAGCATTTAATGTAATGTAGTTATGTATACCAAGCTAACAACAACAACAACAACGGCTAAACTAACCGTAGAAGTTAAAAACAGATACACGACCAAAGGGATTCTGGGTAATTATTTCACTGAGGCTGTGAGTGAACATTTACAGACAAGACAAGACTCAAACCACACATGCTGTGAATGGACTTTGCATGTCTGCAATACATTCGACGTGACTATTCGTTACACAAGAAAACATCACACGGAGAGGGCCTTGTGAAGAGGTCACATGACCCGAGGGTGTGAACTAGATAACGCTCTGCGTGAATAGAAAGAGCACCACGGGCAGTGTAAAATGAGAAGACATTCTAACACCAGAAATGTGTCCAATATATAGAGAAGCACCAGAAAGGCAAAGGCCTTAAGATGCATAATTTCTGTCCACTGATAAGGCTTCTAACTGTGGCAAGTAATAGATAACACTGCAATAACCTTGATAAATTGCATACACTACGATTTGCTTTAATAACCATGCACATTCCAGAATGTTAAAGACCACAAAAAGCCTAAAAGACTGAAGAATGACACAAAGCAAGGAGGTCAGAATATCAGGGGAAAGAAGCCGTTAAATTTATAAAGCGAACATTCAACAAAGAACTAGCAGTGTGTCCATGACATACGTGCTGAGATGGTTCCGTTGTAGCCAGGGGGGGCAAAGGCCGCGCTGTGCCGGTGAGAGCGCTTGGGGGAGAATCGACCCATCTCGTTGGGCTCTGGAGACTGTTCATCGTTAGAGTAACTCTGAACCTGCAAACATGCAGATACACAAAGCAACATTAGAATCTGACATCCAGCTGCAGCTCAAGGAAGTTGGACAACCCAATATGCAGCTGTTTTTTCCCCCCAGTGATTTCCTGCCCTACAATAATTGAGTTGCTTAAAGGTTTGTTGGTCCCAGAACTACAGCAATGTTGTTCACTTGCAAAATTATCCAAGATGCCTTGTCAGCAAGTAAGATTCGAAAAAAAACTGGGACCATATCAAGTAATTCCACTGGTCACAGAGTATACCTGCTTCCCATCACATTTATCATGGGATTGTCCCCATATCGATCCATGAAAATGCACAATTTGTCCGATACTTTTGCGCACATTCATAACCGGCTTTATCGTGTGGTACATCCCGCTCTGCGAATTTTCCGCCAGAGAAACCGGCAGCAGTAGTGCTGCTCAGAGAGTTTGACGTGGTTTCTGGGGACCTCTGGCATTACCTGAAAGGCTGCCATGGGAATCTGCAGGGGAGTCATCTTTCGCCGCAGCGCGGGTGCCGATTTTGGCCGGGGTCTCTTCACTTCCTGCTCCTCCGTCCTCAGGCGGCCCACGTCGTCGTCGCATGACTTCCTGGAAGGCAAGATCTTGCAGTCCACACCGGCCTCCAAGAAGAAATGGTTGCCGTTCCTGTCGCGCCCATCCAGGCTGGCCTCCTGCTTCGCAGTCAGGGTCGCGGGGGATGGGGTGCTGGGGGGTGAGCCCTTGGTGATGGTGGAGTCTGATGCGGAGCTCGTCTGCGGCTTGTGCTTGAACTTGAAGGAGTCGCTGCGCGTGGGGGGAGTTGGGGGGGCCGGGGACGACGCCTCCTTGGAGGGCTGTGGGGAGTGTGGCGGCAACTGCGAAGAGGACAGGTAGTCCAGCTTGGATGGTGTGTCGGGCCGCTTGAAGGTATCGGCATCGAAGATGGACTTCCGCGGCTTTGGCACCTTGAATATGGAGAGTTGAGCGCTTTCCGTCGCCGACACGCCCCCTGCCATCATTTTGGGCCACGTGCCTCCGCTGTGCTTCTGGACGAGCCCCTTCTCCAGCGCCGCCTCTGCCATCATGCACTCGGACTCGAAGGCAAACTGGCCCTTGACAGGCTCCACACGGCCATAGCAGCGCTCCTGGAAGGCGTCGCTGGCGAAGGAGCTTGCGACATGCTCCTCGCCGGGCCGCGGGGAGTGTGCGTGCAGGGAGCCCATGGAGAAGGGCTTGTGGTGGCAGAACGGTGCCTCCTCTGGCTCAGCGGGTTCCTTCTTCCCCTCCGCGCTGCTCGGGTCGAAGATGTCCGTCTGGGTCGAGCTGTTGTGTTTCAAGTTCTTGTAGTTGCGTACGTGCAAGTCGGAAGAGAGGAACCTACAGTTTGACGATTTCTCTGACTCTCTTAGGTTCTCGAAGATGTTCTGTCCGGAGCAACTCTGTGGAAAGAACTATGACACAAAAAAAGGAGTGAACTCAGGATTTAACAAAATTTATTAACACAGACTAGAAATCAAATTAGCCTTCATTTATCCTCAATTGGCCAACATTTGCTGATGGGAACAGTGGCACATGAAAATCATAAGCAGAATTCACCTTCATCAGGGAGAGACTTAGAGATTCCCTGCAGTTTCGTACCAGAGCTTCACATTCAGTCAGTGATTTATTATCTAGTGCAATTCCATTTATCTGGGGGAGGACAAAAAAAAATAAAAAATCAGGTCAGCACTTCAAATGATCAAAGCTTGATGAGCTCCCAGAATTCCTACACTACCAGGCAAAGCACGCTTGAAATGAATTATGAAACACTGGCATGTCAAACTACACGCCGCAATGATGGGAACAGAAGCAGCACAAACTGTGATAATACGGCATGCATTAAGCGTGGTTATAAAATTATACCGTGTGCATTGTTCAGCCATACTAAAATTGTTTTGCGGAAACACTGACTACAGACTATGGCTGCACGATATATCACATTGAGATTAGTCATTTAAATCACGATTCTATGGCGCATGCACGGCGAAACATTTGTCCGGATGCCGGATTTTCAGTAGCAAACATATTTATTTACACCCACAGTTTGGTAAGCAGATTAGTGGTACGCCTAAAAAAAAAAATGAGATGCATATTGTGACACCAAAAGGTTTTTAATCTGTATAAAATTCATCTGTGTTTTTTACATTCGGTTACTAAGCACTGAAGTGGCGGTGAAGAAACAAAACAGCTCAGCAGCCACAAGATCAAAAAAGGAGAGATACTGCAGATAAACAAGGTAAAAAGACATTGGCAGTGTGGTGGTACTTTTTTCAGTTTCAAGTCCAACATGTTTATTAAACAAAAATACAGCAAATTTATACAGATTAACTTTTGGGCATCACAATACACCTCCTTAATATTTTAGGCACACTTCTAATCTGCTTAAATTATGGGCATAAACAAACATACATATAGCACCGAAACGCAAATGTTTTACCCCTTGTCTAAAGCCCTGGTGATTACTGTGCACGCGCCATACAACCGCGATTAAACCACAATGCGACGTCATGCAGCCGTACTACAGACAAAACTCACGCCCACTTCCGCAGAAGTCAGATTACTGCTGCAGGTTTGGCACACAGTTTAACCAACGTGGGAGTCCGGCTTGCACATCAGACACTGCACAGAGGCTGTGAAATACCAGGCATAACGGGGGCCGGACGCTAATCCGGTAAGGGACACTCACAGCGATGAGTCTATCGCCGACGGTAAGCGCTCCGTCCCTCGCAGCGGGACTCCCTGGCACTATAGCCGTCACAAACACCCCGCTTTCCAAGCTGATACCACTGTCTGTGGGGGAGGGCATACCAGAGCACAGAGTTTAAAATATCTTGATGCAACCTTCACGCAACAGGAAATTAAAAAATGACTGCTATGTACCATTCAGAAAGGGAAATTAAACTGAATCGTTTGCAGGACACAATACAATGATTTAGTAGCATACATGATTCAAATCCTTCCTTGGCATTTTTTTCCAGTAATATATTTCTCCCCTTCGGATGTCCAAATATCCTGTCAAACTAGTCTGATTGAGCACTCTAAAGCAGCTTGTTAGGCACCCAAATAACAGCGTCACATTCTCCTGCTGCTGACGGCCAGTAAGACCCAACTTCAGCTCTGCACACAGAGGAGCACAAAGGCAGCACTTACCTTTATGCCCTGCAAGATTTAAATGTATCGGAGTTATAATTCTGCCGCCTAACGATTTTCTCCGGCGAACCACCATATTGATGACCCCTCCTCCATTGAGCACGGCTTTCATGACCTGCTTCCTGTCCTTGTTAGTGAGGTCCACATCATTAATCTTCAATAACCAATCGTTCACTCTGCAGTCCAGGATAAAAGAGATCCTTATTAGGTTAACGAGCAACATCAGCTAAGGGATTCGCCGCTGTATTGAAAAGGTCACCCGTCTAGCCTCACCTTAACCTCCCATCTGCAATACTTCCTTTGTCCACCTTTGTGACAAATATTCCACAGTCTCCTGGCAAATAAGGATCATTTACCCCCTCAGCCACATCAAACCCGAGTGCCTTCAAGTCCATGTCCTCCTGTTAATTTAACATAATAACACACATTCCTTTCAGTGACACCTCGCACAGTTTCAACGGTGCAAAAGAGCGAAGCTAATTCTCTCAGCCCATGTGCGGGAGGACTGGAACTGGGCATACCCGGTCCTTCTCAAACTCCACCACTTCCGTCTCCCACTCTAAGGAATCGGTGTCGATGGCTGAGTCGTGAGAGTTGTGCGCCATCAACTGACGGAACCGAGCCTCTTTCTCTAACTGGTTTTCCATCTTCTCTCTGTGGAACAACAGGCACTTCCTTTTGGCATTTCTGCTTGACACGACAGCAAATCGGGGCCAAGATTCTTATCATAAAACAAGTAGCATCCATTTGCTAGTTGCTGTTCTAAAACTGAGTTCTGAATGAGAGCCTTGGCAGTAGGTTATACTGCTGGATGGGGAGGTGTTATACACCACCCAGCCACCAGGTGGCGATCAACAGCTTTGATTCAGCATGCTCATCAATCCAGAATACCAGTGAACTTTGTCATCATTAGCGTCATGGCTGTGGCCGAAAATGCAAGCCAAAAAAAATTTGAACGAATAAAAACCTACTTCAACTCCTTCAGCTCCCGCAAGGTGTCGTGCTTCTGCTTCCTCATGTCGTCCAGGTTACGTAGAGCTTCAGCCAGGTCACTCACCGCTCTGTCCCTTTCTCTCCGGAGATTATCACACAGAGTCCTGAAGGCCGACGTGCACACACACACACACACATACCTTGAGACCCCCAGCCACCTGCCTGCCTCTTTCCCAGCATTCCCTGTCCACAGCTAACTCGCACGTCCGTCGACC
>JABFEA020000044.1:8328328-8353887 GCA_019775915.2 Cyphomyrus plagiostoma
GGTGCCCATTTTTCTATGGTGCCCCCCCCCCCCCCCCCCCCCCCCCAGGCCTGGATACATGCAGAGATATGATGCGGAAGGGAGCCATACAGCTGTTGTAACTGGCCCTCGAGATCCTGCAGACTGGCACCGAGTCTGAGTTCACGTCCAAGCTGATCCCACATTTCCGATTAGGGAAAGATTGAGGGACCTAGTTGGCCACAGGAGGACCCCAACATGACACAGGCAGTCCATAGACACATGCGCCATGTGATGACAGGCGGGGTCTTGTTGAAAGACTCAACCAGGGTGCTGCCTCAGGAGGGGTAAGACATGCGGACGCAGGATGTCACCGACGTAATGCTGTGTAGTCTGGGTCCCCCAGTCACTAGCAAAGATGACCTGAAGTCATACTCTAAGGTTCCCCATATCATGATGCCAGGTGTAATGACAGTGTGTCTCTCCAGTAAATTGGCAGGATTGGTCCTCTCCCCTTGGTGCCACCATACACGCACACGGTCATCCGTGGTAATGCAGAACCGAGATTCATCGCCACTCGTCATCAGTCCATGTCTCCCGGTTACAGTACCACTCCAAAGGCAGTCATCTCTGCACTGGTGTGAAAGGCAGCCTACACATGGGGTGGTGAACCCCTAGTCTGGCTGATGCCAGTTGTCGAGACACAGTGTGGGATGGCACGGGGTGGTGTAGAGTGTCCAATACCTGTGTCCGGATAGCAGGCGCAGATGTCATGAGGTTCTGTAATGCTTGGCGCACTACACAATGATCCTCCCTTTGGTGTGGTCTGTCTTAGGCGACCGGAACCTTCATGATGTGTATGGAGGCACTCACGTGCCCATTGGTTCCAACATCGGGCGTCCGACATCTGCATGGCCCACAAACTGGGCAATTGCATGAGACGACCACTCGGCCTCATGGAAACCCACAATGTGACCCTCATCAAACTCCATCAAGTACTGGCAATGCTGTCTGATGAATCTACGAGGTATCCTCTGTGTCTGTTGACAAAACATGCCAGCTCCTTGCAAATCGAATCATTTATATACCCATTGCTGATCTGGAAGTGTATCAGATTACATCCAAATCGGACCATTACTGCTGGGTGCTTAACTATATTTCTGTCACTGAGTGTATGTTGAGGTGTTCCTACTCTGGATGCCAAGTGCATCGAGCCATTTTTTTTTTTTTTTTTTTTTTTTTAAATAGAGAAATGCACCTCAGGTCATCCAGCAAAATAGACCTTGATTTCTCTGCAAAATGCCATTTGTCATCCAGACATCGTTTTTTTGCACGTAACCTCAAAGTATTTCAATCCGTTGCGGAAACAAGAAGCAATACCATGGCAGGGTGTGGTTTATTTGTGAGTCATAGCACACCCAAGTTTTATTATGTGACAGTGCACTTCTGCACATGCATAGAGGACAGATGTTTAATAACACCAGAAAGTACATCCAAGCTTAATATAAAAGGATTTCCATTAAGTTAAAAAATTATATCTGGGAAATTTTGGCCCAGAACATGAGACCAGGTGAGTGTTGAATTGAGGAAAAGCCAGTCCAATAATCATTTGTCTGTATTGGTGATAAGGGAGTAAGTGACTCTGGAAACATGAAGTGAAAAGCTGCCTGAATTCCTCCCCGATCCATTTTCATTAAGCTACACCTGTTTCAGTACTTCTTCCCACGCGACAAGGCATCAAAGCTAAGAGCAATGTTAAGGCTCACAGTAAGGGTGGAGGTTTATACCGCATTAGTCTGCAAATCATTTCTCTGAGTATTCGACCAGCTTTGGACTTCATACTCTGCAGTTCCATGACCTATGTTTGATAGACTTAAAAATATAAGAGTCGCCGTCTTAGCACATTTTCACCATAATAGCAAAAAAAAAAACTTGTAGATGTACAAATCATTTCTCAATAAGAGAGGGGGGGTTAGTGTCACATAGAACAGTACCTGAAAACGTGTTAGATGTTTTGCCTGTGTCATCTGATGAAGTATTACATCTTTGCCACTCTGGCCAAGCGAATTTCTCTGGAGAGAGACAGAGGGAGAGAAGGAAAGAGGGGAAAGACATATTAGGTGAGTAAAGCAAATGTATTAGTAAATTGTAAGTGTTGAAGGTTTGAGAAATGAATAAATTGGGTAAAAGAGAATACATGCACTTTAAATCAATGTTATTTGAACAGTTTTCGGAAGAATTGAGAGATTTTTCTTCAGTTCAAAAGAAACTGCTGAAACACAAACGTAAAGTAAATGAATTAACTATGAATTAGACATTTCCTAAAAGCTTTAAGCAAAATTATGAACATGCAATTTACAGGTCAACGAAAATTCTTTCATGCAAGTTCTGAGCTCAATCATCTATAAATCTATAAAGACCACAGGCTTCATGGAAAGTTCTCCTGCAGACTGGGGAGGAGGGGGTGCATTAGAAGTCAACAAAAAGCCCAGGCATGTTTACTCCCCTAAATTATTTACTACCGTTGCCACTAGAAAGACAGAAAATGCTCAGGAAAGCCAATCCATTTACTAAAAAGTTTGACAAGGACATAGTCAAAAAAGCACTGTGGTATAGCTCTGGACAGTAATGCCTCTCCCCAGGTTACAATGGGGTTACCTTCCGATAAACATATCGTACGGCAAAAAATGCATTTTAGTACAGTACACCTAAAACAGTATAGCCCAGTGTTTCCCAACCCAGTCCTCGGGGAACCCTGGACAGTCCATGTTTTTACTCCCTCCCAGCTTCCAGCCGGACACCGAATACCTGATACAGGTGCACTGGGAGCTGAGAGGAAGCAAAAACGTGGACTGTCCAGGGTACCCCGAGGACTGGGTTGGGAAACACTAGTCCAGCCTAGCCTTCCTTAAAAATGCATTAAACAATTACAGTAGCTTACAGTTGAGCAAAATCATTAACATAAAGCCTATTTTATTATAAAGGGCTGAATATCTCATGTGATTTACTGAATAATGTACATGGATTTACCCATTGTAAAAACAAAATATCGTAACACAGACCATTGTAACCCAGGGAGCATTTGTATAACCATCCCATATAGTTCAGGGCCATTAAAAATTCAAATGGTACCACGCTCCTCTTGCTTATGTGTTTAAGCAGGAATGCACAGAAAAATAAATTGTCTCTCCTTCACATAATTTTATCAGATGCAACAACCACAAACTGGCTGAATGATGTTTTGGAATTTATATTACATGGGACATGATACACAGCATACAATGAAATAAACTTGCAACATTAATCCCTGAAAGAGAAGTGTTCTACCTCTGCAATGGGACAGCTTACAGCCATGGAGTTTTCCAGAAAGCCTGTACTGCACTGATCACTGCAGAGACCGTCTGCACAGAGCTAACATTCGGTGCAGTTAGACCTTAGGGATTTCTTGGCGTGTCAACACACTAGTTTTTTTTTTTTTTTTTTTTTTTTAAATTTCAGTAAACATCATGTGTAATTACACATAATTGGGGTTGGCTTTCTCCAGAGATTGACAAATTCAGCAGTAGCACTGATGTAGTGCTGTATGACACAGTTCAGTGGGCTACTGCCTTGTTTTAAAAATAACCATCTTGTGCAAGGATTAACTTGCAGAAAACAATTACAATGCTATGCATTAAACTAAATTAAAACATCTTACACAAAACAGGAAGTTAAAAAAAGACTAATATAGCCCTCTGAGAATTTTCCATCTGCAATTAGACTGATAAAGAAGTGGTCTGGCTTAAATGTGCTGAAGCCTGGGGACAAAAATATAATCCAGGAAGGTTTCAGAACATGTCATTCAAGGGAAAAATCCCTCTGCTCTAGCGTACAGACGCATAAAATAACTATCCTAAGGCACTTCAAAGTTCAGAATAAGTCTATCATAGCCATTTACTTCGTTTCTCTTTCAAAATTCAGAGAAGGATTAAGTTCTGCACCACATGCCACAGCACAAGGCTGAGTAACGACATGTGACCGAGTGTTTCTGCAGGAGAATGTAAGTGACACTGTCTTATGGGGGGTGGGCGGAGTTTAAGTGGCCTGGCTCTCTCAGCTGACCGCTGTATTGGAAGCTCACAGGAACCTGCTGAGGTGCTGGCAGCCCGCACTGAAAGATGTGCCATTCTACCCAGAGGGACTAGCTCTTCTGGGGGGTGCTTTGTAGCTTTGCAGTGTGACAAACAGCCATTGGCTGACAAATGTGTCTATTGGGGGAGGAGGGCTCTCTGCCCTCAGTGCTTCCTGGGAAGGATCAGGGAAGGGGGGAGGGGTAGGCAGGGAAAACAGGAAATAAACACACAAATGAAAGCACTGGGCAAGTCTAAATCTGTTTCTGATAGACAGATCAAAGGTACTCGCCACTATATTTAATGCACATAACAGAATGTTGAATCAGTAGGACTGTAGCTCTACAGAGGAGGGTTAAAAATTTCAATGGTGAGAGGAAGGAGGATTTGAATGCAATGTTTAAATTTAGTCTGAAAGGGAAAGTGCATTGTATTAAAGATTAAAAATCCAGAAAAGGGATAAGACAAAAATTAGTTTGATTACATTAAAGCTCAAAAAATAGAAAGAACAGCTGAAATATTCAAATCTACAAACTGGAAGGATTATTTGACCAGAGATGGAATGTGTGTGGTTATTGTTAAAAGCATCAGATTTTGTGTGTAGGGTTAATGCTAAGTGTAGTTTTATACTGTCAAAACATGCACACTGCTTTCCAGAAACATCTATTTCGAATGGCCCATACAGCATTTCCATACTCACTAATCTAGCACATTTCAAGGTTGGGGAAGCACTGAACATAATCCGTTTTGTTTTTGTTCTTTTGTATTTTGGTGGAGGGAGAAAGCAAAAATAGAATGCTAATACTAATATTACTGCCATATTCGCAGGAGATGAAACTCCCAACAGGAATAGGTCGAAAATGTTGGGGTTTATACGCAGTAACACCACCGTAACGTTACATCCTTAAATCAACTCTACTGGGCTTTACCACCCTCTCCCAAAATATTACTCATTACCCTTTTCCTCAATACATATCACTAAATGGCATCTACAGACCGGAAAATAAAAATTAACCACAGCAATTTTGCGGTGGGCTCATAGAGGCTGGCTTTTACTGCTCCAGGCATGCAGGTGACTGAAGATAAAAAGGTCGTTTCCGTCTCCCGGGCAATGTCGACGGTGACATATGTTTAGGGGCTCCGTAATTAAAGGGCCTGTGGACACGGTTAACACCGGTGTAGCCACGCGCAATAACAGCACGCGCCTTGATTAAAGTGATTTTTTCAGGGCGCTCTGTTATGCCGCTTTATCTGATCCCAGCTCCGTCTGGACAGTTAGCAAGCCGGACCGTCTTCCGTCTTCTCACTGACGGCACAACTCAAACGACCAGGTCAAAACGAAACACAAAAAGCTTGTTGTTTCCCCGGCCTGGGCCCTCCTTTCCGTGGCACAGTGGCAAAACCAGTTAGCCCAGTAGCGTGGGGACTACTGTAACCAGGGTTCAGCTTCACAGCCTCCCATGAACCGGTGGTTAATGCGCCGGTGTTGGGTTGCAGCGCCATGCTTCTGAAGGGGGGGGGGGGGGGGCTCACAGTTCAGGTGCGATGGGACAGCAGGTGCCGGGATTCTTGGGGGCGTGTCATGGGGCTTCCGCAGGGCCCACTGGGCTGGAATGAACCGTGGCGTTCTCCACCCGAAACGCCCCCAGCAATGATACATCTGCATATTAACTCAGAGGGCAAACAAAACTGCACACAGATGGGAGTCTAGCAAAGTAACACAGTGAACAGACATAACATAGCTAATCCTGGAGTGATGCTGACCTGAACTAGACACTAAGGGCTGCAGAACTTCTTGCAGCGGACTTCCCTCCCGTCCCGTTTCCTAAATCTAATTAAACTGCTGAACATAAGGGAATATATACTTGAAAACAGAAATCATCGATTAAATGACCACTCTTGGGACACTCACGTTTGTATTAATTTCTTTGCAAAAAACCTTAATCCCAACACTGACAACCTTAACCAGCCCTAACCTTAAGTAACTAAACTAAATACAAAGCCTTTGGCATTTTTAGGTTTTTCATTGCGTTCAGATTTTTAGAAAAATTGAATTTCCCCATTGGGGTCAGAAAAAATTAAAATGTTCCCCACAACGTCAAAATAATCGTTTTTAATCACGTTGTGAGGACATTTAGTCCCCTCAATGTAATACATATCACGCATTCAAGGCCCAAACTCGAAAAGAAAGAAAAACCTCAATAAGGATAGGACCTAAAGAGGGGGGTTTAATGAATTGAAAATAGGTCAACAAGGGTGGGGGAAGGGCTGCATGCACGAGAGACGCATCTCAACACAACATTGCATGAAATATTTCACAGAACAACAAAATAGAAAAACCGCTAGCTTTTATTCAACTCAAAGTCTAATAAAAACACCTTTGTTACAGATTAACGTAGTACCATAGCAAATGGTGAGCAGAGCACCAAGCAGGGCGAGACACCCACTGAACTTATGCGTGTGAGAAGATGTTAAATATAACGCTGCACCATTCATAATCTGGGTTGCTGCGCTTGTGCAATCGAAGGGGACAGGCCAGAGGGAGGCAGGAAGAGCTGCACTGCGAAACAGACTGGGAAAAGTACAGCGGAAATTGGTGGCTAGCAGCAATCCCAGCCGTCTGTGCCGAGCCACTCGCTGCCAGGGGGGTGGAGCCAGCCAGGATTGCTTTCCGGACACTTTAGGTAAATTATATCAGCAGAAATCGAGTGAAAAGGAGGAGGAAACCAATCAAAATGAGCACACTTAAATCCAGATGGCTGCGGGAAGCCTGTTGGTACGCGGATTAGAGTCATATAAACGTAAAAAGTACTGCCAAAAATTTTTTTTTTTTTTTTAAAAAAAGACACTAAAAGTGCAAAATAGCGGAAGAGTGGTGCATTTTTTACTAGTTCATTTTGTTTCTTCACTCGATATAAAAGACAAACTCTCTGAAAACAGCTCCCTAGAAAAAGTATCCCATCCAGAACTCGGTTCCACGAAACCCCTACGGACTAAGGGAGTCTAGCTGCTGTAGCTGAGCTAAAGGCAAAATTGTTTCCAGAGGAAACCAGCTGCTAGACGAAAGACTCACTTTTAACAACAGAAATTGCAAAACACAGTTGAAACGAGTCTGTGGAACGCAAAACTTGTAACATAGCAGATGAGTCCCAGAGCAATGATATATTTTGGAATGCATAGTGAAACTCACCCGCAAACCATTAAAAAATTCTCAGCTTTATTTACAGGTCAACAAGGGCAATCGGCAGTTCCTGAATTCTAACCACTAGAGGGGAAACCCGTCTAATCACATACAATTATGATTTCAATAGTTAAATATATAAAATTAACATGCTTTTACAGTTTAAGAATTGAAAAACAAGCTCAGTACAAGCAATTGGAAATACAAAGCAGAAGAGCATGCAATAAAGGATTACACAGGGCGAAATCTATAGTATAAGATTCACTATATTCAACATGTATGATACTACTGGTGACGGGCAAATTTATACTGTTATTTGTGCAAATATGTTGAATTTGTAAAATGCATGCAAGTGTAAAATGAAGATTGTCAAAAATTTTAAATCTCTTTAGATGAATAACCTGGACTATGACATGCAATATTAGTTTAGTTTTATAAAAAAAAAAAAACATCATGCTTCCACTTCGTTCCACCAAGCAGATTACAGTATGTAAGTTATTTCAGATGGCATAGTGCTAGTCATTGTGATGGTTCTCCTACCATCTTAAAAGGCGTAGAGATAGACTAAGAAATAAACAGCCCTTATTGGCTAATGAGTGGATTGTCTGAAATTTATAGATACTAGATGCATGGTTTTCCTTGTCTTACGTCATGTGCATTAAGGTCACTGCAGGTCACAGTCATTTCATTAAGCACTACTTGAGAATTGACAGGGAGAAATTAGCCCAGAAGCTCCTAATATTTTACTGTGAAGTTGAAATCAATAGACCTCCAGCAATGGAAGGATGATGTAACTGATTCACTGCAGTAACCATGCAGTTTGTCAGCTGGTCTACATACACACTAAATTCTTGTTGTCGCCCAGCTTATTCTTACTACTGAACAAGATGGATCAGCCTTATGATCTAACAAGTTTTTGCATAAAAGCATAAACGAGTACAGCAGGAAAATTACTGAATAACTGAAAAATACAAATATAGGAGATGGGGCTAACAAAAAAAAAAAAAAAAGTTTAGCAGTGCCTTATTTTGAAAATGTTCTACTGAGAGATAGAAACATACAATATAAATATCAATAATTTCACATACCCCCCAAATGATAAACTGGAGATGTAATGGGATAAGAACAATCAATGCAACCTAATTTCAAACTTATTTATACCCCATATACAAAATTGTGCTCAAACACACTTAAATATATGGTTGAAACCATGGAATCTTTGCATGCTTATTTACTAGGGTTATTACTATTAACTGCTCAGTACTTTAATTGCAACAAGGGTTTCGAAGACAAAAAAACTTCATAGTTGCTTCATAGTTCTGTGGTGAAAATGACATTTTCTATCTGTCTTAAGATTTCTGAGCAGGACAAGCAAACATTGGAAACACATAACTTCTTAGCAAGTTTTATGCCCTGCCTCTTGTATATTAAGATCACACAACAATCCATCATTCCAAAAACAATGGCAGTGTTACTGCAGTATAAGTGAATATAATTTTCAGAATGACATCATCATTAACTAGCTCACAAATGTTGCAGATGCTAGCTGGCCAAAGCTTTTCTGCCGGTACTTGCAATAGCCAGGAGGAAAAAACTTTTCACTGAAGCAGGTGACCGAACAGAAATGTCTCATCGTAATACAAATAGTTTTACTGTCACAGAAATATTCCCCTTTGCCAGAATATAGATCAAAGATGCACAGAATTTCCTAATTTCCATGAGATACTTCACAGCTTTCTGATACAAATCAGACCCAGGAGATTTCAAATTCTAACCTAGAAAATTAAGAAAACGTAAATTGCGTTATACATTTTAAAAGAAAATCAGACTCATGCTACACTACAGCAGTCAAACGCTAATTCCACAAATTAGTGATTCCCCATGCTTTCCACCTTGACCTATACTGGACAGGCAATTACTAAAGAAAAAAAAAACTGATGTTTCTGCATGATCAGGTCATTCCGTAAGGCCTCGTGGGGCAAAGCTGGGTGATTCTTTCACTTACATCAAGCACCACCACTCTAACATCTTCCTGTCAGTGGAATTAAAATTTACCGTGGAGCTACTGTAAAGAAGGGTCTAGCCTTTGCACGCTGACATTAACTTTGGCTAATATGAATTTCCTACGCTTGGAAAGTCTCAGATTTATGGAACAAATGGGAGAACAGCACCAGCACTTCATACCAAGACCACCAGACTTCAGATTGAAACACAATTTGCAAAAGAATCCGTATCTTTTTGGAGATGAAGTTAAGACTAAAACAGCTTGCTATGAAATGGAGCACAGCCATACATATTGTCCTGCAATATTCTCCTATGGAAAAGTGTGTTTTTCAATATTTATTCAGATGCTTTGCTGCTCTTATGTTTCTACAAAATGTTAATACCGCTAGAGCTCAGCAGATGAATGTTGCTTGGAAAGCCAAGTATTTCAATTGCATTAAAGATCACAGCAAAACCCTTGCACTGACTTCTATCCCCAAAATTCAAGCTTTATCGTCAATTAGTGCTTGCAGTGTGTAATTAGAAATCAATATTATCCTGCATGCACTGGAAAAGAAGGCTCCGAAATTAGGTAATTCTGCAGCTGCTACATTTCAAAATTCTCAGTATTACATTGAGCAAATACTTGTTCCTACTATTGAAAAGTGTGCCAATTCATGAATGAAAAAGGCACTACAGTGCACCATAAGGTCTAAAAACATTATACATCTGCAATGGTCAAAACACATACTAGCTATCTTACACTTCACCAGAATCAGCATAAAAGCTCTGAACACACAAGATGGATTTCATTAGAAAAGTACAATTTGAGGGCCTTTTAATTATCAGTTACTTCTAGGAAATTAAATGGTCTATTCTGACCAGCGAATGATCAGGAAACCTATGCCAAATCAAGAGATAAGAATAAGACTCAAAACATGTACTTTACAGGTGTCAATGATAGCTCACTGAAAAAATGTATATGCAGCGGTGATTGTTGACCTCAGGAAAAGGATGTATAACAGACTATGCATAAGAATTTGATAGGTATGTTGGAGGACCACAAACATTAAATATACTTAAATACAGGATTAAAATCTAGGGAAATCAAAGAAATATGCAGTCCTCAAATCTGTCACGCTGCAATTCACTGGTTTATTACCAGTAAACAACTAAGTGGGTGTTTATTAAACTACTCAAAAGTGTCATTTGAACTGATGTCATTCAATTTACTCTATAAATGTTTTGTTAGAAGGATGGAGAGATTACATCATTATGTAATTTAAAACCCACTGTCTTCATTTCATGGGCTGTAGAGTTAAAGCACAACAGTTTTACTCAGGTGAACAATTGCGGGTACAGAAATCTTCACTCACCTTGCAATGAAGGCAACCAAAAATATCAAGGAGGACTGAAATCAGGAACAGCAGCCTACTAATAGCCTGACCAATGCAAATTTCTTCAAAGAAATTCCAGAACTTTCCCAATATTACAAAACACCTTCAAAAAAACATTGAGAAGCCCTGGCTCTAAGCAACCCCCAAAAAGCCTAAAAAAAGTGTATTTTAAACCAGTCACCCCGACTGGTTCCCAGCAGCATACTTATTGTTGACAAGTTTCTGAATGTCGTTCAGAACAACTTACCACCTATAAAGTGCAGAGTGCCGCAACATCACTTTTACTTTAAATTTTAAATATCCGCCCTGTTTGGTTTCATTATAGCACACCCCAGATTAAAAACTACAGAGATTAAAAATTAATTCTTATTAAAAACCCATATTAGTATTAGAACAATCATGTCTCACAATCCAAAGCAATTTTCATAAGTGCGGCAACATATTTAATATAAAATGTTAGAATTTAAGATAAAACAAACTTCCATTCAGCAATAATGCATGAATGAATTAAGATTCACATAGTCATTTCGAAGTATAAGAGAGCCTTTGTATAATCTATATGACATTTCTGTTTTGCTTTGACAAACTACTTTCGTATTCACTATGAAAGAGAATCAACGTGACTAAATTTGCCAAAAGTTTTCCCCTTATTTTTCTGGGTCACAAAAACAAGCTGTCAGAATAGAATACAACTCAGTGACACCCTCAAAGACAAGCCACTCCACACTGCAAGAATCAGCCATCACTGCACTTGCATTTTATTCATTCAATTCTTCCAAGTTTGTAACACATCAACATCAAATCTCATCCTGGAATTTTAGAAACTTTATACTGGAATTTGACTTCCACCACTAAATTTAAAAGTAAATATTTATTTGGTTTCGGATTGACCGTGTGCAACTCAAATGCATTTTTAAGTATCCAGTATTTAATCTGGAGAACATATTGGAAAGCAAATTATTGACACAGAAATGGATATTTTCAATATTTTACTGCCAAGGAATTTCAAAAACCCCAATCGAATCGTAGCAGAGGAATACATCTCAGACATTTAGGCATCCTGTTTCCACACTTCTTTATTACTAAGGACAGGTTGAGGGTGTAGGACAGCCACTAAATAATTAAGTCTGTAGCTAAAGAACACAGGAGCAGAACCGAGAAGCTTCTTTTAACTTTCAACATGCTACTCAGATATAAAAGTAACGAATGACGTGACGTTGAAAAACTTCAGAAACATCTTACAGGTAAAAGGATACTGATTTCACCCCTCTCAGATAATGGAGAAACACTTCCTAGATCAGACACCATTGACTAATGTTAACAGTAGCGCCATCAAATATCATTCAAAGATTTTCCCTTTTTGTAATTTTCATTCAAAATATATAGATACATACCGCAAAAAGCAAGGCCTTATTCTGCCCCCTCCCCCAGGAGCCCTTAAAAAGCAGGTAAATAAGGATAATGCAACTAAGATAGGCCACCGCCCTCCACAACTAGGTTTAGGAACTAGTATTCTGGCTGCAGGGTTCTGGTTAAGTCTAGCTCTATAACTTACCTAACATTTCAATCCCTTCTAAGCAGCACAATGGTTACAGCTAAATGCATTAGGCATGGGCCAAAAATTTAAAACCAAATAAACCATACATATAAAGATTTTTAGCTATATATTCCACTTTATTATTATTATTATTGAGACCTGTACTTTCCCATTAATTAAAAAAATCCATTTCATATTACAAGAATGATAGTATTCAAAAATCACATTATAAAAAATTCTACGGCATCCAGAACTACACATACACAGACACTAAGAGAGGCAACTGAATTATTGCTATAACCCCCAATTATCACAGTTAAAAAAAAACAACAGGCCTTTCAACACATCAAAATATCTGTGTACTGAGCAAGTTTTGGAGCTGTGAGCTGCCCTCAAAGTCAGGGACTGAAAAATTATGGACAGTATCTCTGAAAATATACAGGCCTACACAGCAGACAGCTGCAGAAGGGACCAAAGCTGCAGTCTTAATGCATAATAAGAAACCGGTTTAAGATGGATTAAGTACATATTAAGCATTAATAACTAAAGCTTTTATTATGACCATCAGCAGAGCTGCACAGTTTCCCGAAAACTAGGTGGAAGTAAAGGACAGCCAAATGTAATGTAGGTAGACAGAGAACACAAGAAGTGGACGTTGCCATCACTGACCCATCTATGCTTCATAATGAAAAAATACACCAAATGTCTCCTTCAGTTACACAGATGTGGTAACATTCACATTGGAAAAAATCAGCTGAACATACAAGTAGCTATTAAGTGTTTATTCCAGCTTGGTACTTCCTTTTAGCATAATAGGAAAATAATCATATACATGGAGCTATATTAAGATTAAAATTATGTTAATAACCACAAATTTAAAGACAAATGGGTTCAACTTCATATAATATCGCTGGCTATTGCATGCCCACTTAGTAAATCTTAATATTTCTATACACAAGACCATCTAAAACTTCATATGGATGCCTAACCCCTTTTAAACTGTCAATTAAATAGAAAATCAACTACATTGCATGCAGTGCATATAAAATGATGCTTCATCAGGTTAAAATACTTATATGAGGTTGCTGAAAAAATGTGTACACCACAGAGTTATGGATTAAATACACAAGCTCTGTGCCAAAAAGATGCTTCTTTTACTCCCAAGGTTATCGGGCAGCACCTCTCCGTACAATGCCCAGCCACATTTTTTAATGCCATGATTATACAATACCCAATCTTTGGCTCTGAGATTTAAAATTTTATTGAGCACAATATTAATCTTAACAATCCTGATTACCTATACTCCCAAAAGCCACTGACTACATAAATCACGTCATAACGTCGATTTCATTCTATTTTTTTCCCGATGGGAGACATCAGGCAGAGAGGAAAAGTATTAACTAGCACAGCGAGCAGTGTTATGGTCAAGTAAGAGTCAAGTGTGTGTGTGTATTCATGCATCCAGGCATGCATGCATCCAGGCATGCATGCATACATGTATGTAGCAAGAAATGTAAGACAGCTCCGATTTGTATGCATTTAGGATGTACGGTTGTACCATCGGGACACATTTACACCGGTCATGAATGCATTTCATATTATACACGCTGGGGTTACGGGGTGGGTAGAGGAGCTGCCTACTAGACGTGTTGAAAAACCGCCGTTCGAAAAGGGCCGATGCCTGGCCCCACTGGGTGCCGGTAATACCGGCTGAGGGTGCCTCACCAGAGGAATGGTCCACAGGTCCTCCGCCGTTCACGAAGAGGGCTGAACACAGGTGCGGCTGGGTCTTCTCCAGAGCCACACACAGCTCCTGGAAATGGTCTCTCTCCTTATTCGCCAGCATCTTCAGAAGAAGGTCCACTTTCTCTGAGCTCGACGAGCAGTTGTTGTCGACTTCGTACCTCTCCAGCTGACTCAAAGCGCCCGATTTGGCCAACTCCTCCACCAGGCTCTCCGCATCTGTAATGGACTCCACTAAGTTCTGGTGGCACTGCTGTAACAACTCTTTGTGCTTGGGGTCCATTTCTTCTCGCCGCGTCCTTCGCCCTCCTTCCCGGCTAAAGCGACCAGAACTGCCAACAGCGATTAACGCGAGAATTTCTCCTAGGGCTGGTCACTTTTTAAGAAAACGCCACCGCAGCCATTGCAATGAATGGCCGAGCCGAGCAGCTTTTCATCACAAATTGAAAGAGACACAAGTAGCCATATTTGTTGCCTACGGCTGTTGACTGCGCTAAGAAACAGCAGTACATTTTCCCCCAGCTCCCACGAAAAAGTCCTACGCTTCGCCTTTTTTCCTAATTAGGTCCATCGTAAGCAGTTACAACTGCATCCGCCCCGCACTTTCAGTCTTTTATCCCCCCCCCACCTACTTCGCCAAAAAGAACAGCGAGAAAGTAAGGAAATTTTCACATGAGCTCCCTCAGAAAACAGCAAGCTCCGCCATGTCTCGGCAGCTGAGCAGCTGCTGCCCCCTGTCAATCAAGTTTCTGTATAATATCCATGTAAGGTAATGTGGGCGTGGCTTCCCGCAGACACACCTGGCCCTCGCGCTACGCGTAAGTTCGGCCCTTTGACAACAATCTGTAGCGCGAGCTCTCCTGGGTGCGAACGGGCGCTGCGAACCGGGAGCGCGCTCTTCCTTGACTCTACGGCGCTTCCATTCACTAAAGGGAGCCTGCCGCCTGTCAGCTGACACGACATACGCATTGTGATTCCAACCATTCATACTTTTCTCTGTGAGCTCCTTTGCACACGCACCAAGAACAAACTTAGTATTTAAATATCATATCTATGTATTCATACGTGTTCTAAGAATAAAGGGACATTATAGTTTTTGTTTTAAATTAAAAAGCAAAAATGGGCTTATGAATAGGTATTACGTTTGGGTAGCCTGTGCTGTCATTTTTGCAATTTTTACTTTTGGTTATGGCGCCTTCATGAGTAAATGAACTATTGGTCATAATTGTGAACGGACATGGGATCAGTATGTAACTAACACTTTTCTAACAAGTTTCTGGTTAATTAATTCATTAAGTAAGAGTGTACTACATTATTTGTGCCCCTTCAAGTAAAGTGTTGCCAATTTATTAATAAACATTTTATATATCTACTATAACTTAATATTGATCAAGGTTGCAACATTAACTTAGAAATTCTGGTCATTTACTTTATGAGGCTGACTGATAAATATGGAATACAGATGAGTACTATTAATGGCATCATTTCTTCCTCATATGAAGTCTTTATGAAAATAATGCAGGTACATCTACAGTCAGATGGAGAAGTATCTCTCACTCATCTTGTTTAATAATAACAGCAGAGGTTAGACCCTTCTGAATAACTGAGAGTTACAGTGACTTAAAATAACAATGATGCTCTTTATGTGCATTTGAAGTCAAGACACTGATGGCTGTACTCGGCTGCTGAGAACGACGTACAGATGAATACTCCAAGAATGAGGACCCCGAGTCCACTCAGAAAGCCAGATGTGCTAGGCTAAAATTTGGTTGGGGTTTCCAAGTGTAAATTCAACGCTAACGGAAAAAGTAACCCCAAAAACCTGCAGACACCGTGCTACGCTGAACTATGCTGCAATTTTTCTTAAGAATGTTACAGTATTCGCCAATAATGTCACTCTCAAAGTCTGGTGTTACAGTTTATTTTTGTAATTTCTTCTTCTATTATTATTGTTGTTGATGTTGTTGCTGTGCTTATCTTCTTTAAAGTTGTAATTCAACAACAACTACTACTGTTATGGTTGGATCATCATTCTTTAACCTCTTCATCTGTCTTCCCTTGTGAGTTAGATGTTTCTAATTTAGCATTCAGAGTAATATACCAGACCATCTGACTCTAGACATAGCACACTTAACCTTAAATTTTGACCAGCCTACAACATGCTGTCTGTACTAAGTGGTTGGGTCTAGTGCTGGCTAACAGCATTGGTGCTGTTATGCGTAAGTAGAATACATAATCACATGCAAGATCATAAACTTTCTTTATTTTACCCATCCTTAACATTTCTGTTCAAAAAATGTCTTCATTGTGGATTGTTCCACAGACAAATTAACATAATCTACTTTCTTCTTTCTGCGTAATGAGAGCTCCCCTCAATATACCTTATATCCCTTTTAACAAAGGAAACATGAAAAATGTTTTTGTCCACAGATACACACCCATTATTTTCATTTGATCGTCAGAGGCACAATACCATTATAAATTCCATTGGTATGGATAAAAATATTGAATTCCCTAAATTATTTAATAATATGCTAGAAACATTGTTATTCATTTTTGAAGCAGAAAATGCCCAAGTATACAAAATATTCATTGTTTTGACTGAGTAACAATAAAGCCAGCTCAGAGTGTTTGCTGCAAAATTAAATGTTTTCATGTATTTATTTAGGCTATTTGGAGTATCATCCGTATCAACTCATACGTTGGCTCCTTGATTTGAAAAATGTTAGCACTTTCAGTAAATGAAAAGAAAAACAGAAATGAAAAACCCATAACACCGTAAGGCTGTACTGGAAAAGTGGTTACGGAAAACTGGATGCAAGATGGAAAAACCCAAAAGCCAAGAATTAAATGCCAAACCCAATGGATTTGCAAAGCACCTTGCATAAGAAACTTCCAGACTAGCTTAGCACATTAGGTAGTCAGCCTAATAAAGTAAATGACCAGAATTTCTAAGCAATCTCCAAACGTTATCGCTGTGTTTTTCTCCCTCTAGACAAAAGAGATAACTTATGTCACCTACACTCTCAGAAAAAAAAGGGTAAAAATTTGTACCTTTGCTTGTTACTGGGCCTGTACCCTCAAGGATCTGCCAATTGTACCCTTAGCTGTAGGTAAATATACCCTTTAATAGGTACAGCAATGGACTCCGAGGAGCATTTTTGTATACTATTGATGGTGCAATAATGTTGCTTGTACGTTTGGGATGTTCTTCAGAGTCCATTTCTGTACCTTAAAAGGTACAATTACAAGGGTACAGCCCCAGTGACAAGCAAAGGTACAAATTTTAAAATTTTTTCCTCAAAAGTGTATTTTTATGTAAAACATGCACTTGAAAAGATGGCCACTGTAATAATTACAGAATGTATTTCCATCCATTTTAACCAGTATACAGTGGTTGTAAGCCTATCCTAGGCAGCACTGGGAACACCCAAATTGCAGGAGGAAACTGGAGCACTCAGAGAAAACCCACACGAACACGGAATGAACATGCAAAACTCCACATTCAGAACCAAGACAGGACTCAAACCCACAACCCTGGGGGTCTGAAGCCACACTGCTATTCACACCACCATGTATTTGGAGTTATGCCTTTATATTTCACATAAAACTTCACACACTGAATTAAATATGTGTTTATAGATCATGATTTACAAGAGTGTAAAAAGCAAAGTATTTGATGGCAGTGTGGTAGCCATAATTTATGATTTGTGGCCAGAGGAGATTGTGAAAAAATCTGTACTCTGCAAAAAAAAAAAACATTTATAGTAGTTCAAAAACATTTTGTAGGACTTCAATCCAATGCATGAGCCATGTTTTGTAATTGATTAGTGATCATTAATGAAGCATGAAATAGAAACTTCTGATAACATTACATTGCTTTTAATTTATTCCTTGTGCCCAGACTTTCTTTATAAGCATGAACAGCAAGGTATGAACAACTACAAGCAAAAATTGCGATTGATCCATTTACTTGGTAAACATAATTGTCATGGCGACTGTCACATCTCAGTTTAGATGGCAACTCACTGATCTGATATTGTGTCAGATATTATGCAATTTCATTTACGCTTCATCAAATAAGCTTAAGTTTTCACGACATTCCTGTATGATGAGAAAAGCTACAGAAGACACAGCCAGGTAACCCAGACTACACAGCCAGAATATGAAATTAGAGTATGAAACTCAAAACCTCGCCTAAGCATGAACATTAAATGTGCATTATGTGATACAGTCTTGGATCATGGATGTATTGCACCAAAAACAATACAATAAACAGCTGTTGTGACCTTACGAACAACGTTTACTAAGGGAGGAAAAAACGTCGAGGCTGGTAGATCATTAGAAATTCTATCCAGTCTGATTTTCGGTTATTTGTGCTTTCCCAGCTAATAGTTGTTGATTTGCTCTCATCACCGAGTTAATTGATAAATGATTTCGGTATGGTCTACTGACAGCACTGGGTATGTTTTATGGTTTCTTACTCTAGTGACGTTGTCCACCATCAATTTCGATGTCATCAGTGTCCCCCAGGGAATTATTGATCAGCATGCACACACATGCAGTATCACCAACAGACTGGATAGCATATAGGCCTACTGTTTATTTTTGTGCTTTAGCAGGAAATGAAATGGATCTCACTGACATAACCTTGACTAGGTCATTCGGCAACGTTCCACCTGAAATAGTCACTCACCCACCATATATATAGTAGGCCTATATGTGTATAACATTACTGATGCTAGAAATTGATGGAAACTATTCAGAATATTAATACAGCACCCACCAAATTAAAAGATAGCCATGCAAATTTTTGCATAGTATTTACAAGGTATATACAAAAAAAACCCAGAAACAACCCATGCTTAAGGTGATATTTCTCATCAGTATCTCAAACCGCATTTTAATTTTGTGTTTTTCCTGCCTACAGTTTTACACACCGAGCAACAACAGTAAATATAATACAGGCAAACAAACAAATAGACGGGCTAATTCAATGATGGACGGGGAGAGTGGCAATGTTCCCGTGTGGTACAAAGGTATCACAATAAAAACACTTTACTAACTCGACGGTAATTTCGGCAGCACCACCATCCAACCCATCGAATCTACGGCTAAAGTTTTGGAACATACATTCTGTTAAAAATAAACGCGCGCGCTGCCGCCGCCGTTCACCAACAGCCAAGGAGGCGCCGCGGCCTCTCCGCTAGTTGCGGTATTCCATCTAATATTTGTGCTGCACCAGTTTTTTCATTCGCTTTATACAACTTTATTTTTAGCTGCAAGCAAATCTCCCGCTGCCATGGCACTGCTCCACGGCGTGTCAGCAAGCCGAGGAAAAGGCTTTCGCCTTGAATGAAGCGGCAGATACAGGAAGAGGGAACCGTTTATATAAGCCGCATTATTCGCTACCTGTGACAGCCACCGCTCGCATCTTTTCGCAGCTACACTGCGACACGTACTCGATCCCGGCTGTGTTTTAATGTAAATGGGCGTGAAGGTTACTTTGATATGCAAATTCATTATTAGAATCAGTTCCCACGAACCATTTTAAGGGTTTCTGGCCCTTCGCCAGCTTTTACGCTAAAAATTACAAAGATGACGGACCAGTAGCTCGGATTTTAAGATAAATTGACTGGTAAATTGATTAATCTATTTTTATTGCATTGCTGTCAGTAAATTTCAAATATACGAATAGTATACTGCACGAGGGTCACGCCATTTTTTTGTATTTTCAATAAAATGCAGAAGAGCCTGTTAACATATTGGCCTGCTATAATATTCATTACTTTGAAAACCAACAATGCAGAAAAGCAATTGGGATATTAACGGCAGTCTCAGGGCTTGTAATGAATTTTGTAATGGAGGTACATACCAATGGATGACAGAAAATATGATTCCAGCACCACCAAAGAAAAGGGTGGAAAAGGAAGGTACAGTGGTAAATACACCACTAGCATACCACCATTCATACCACCATTATCTATGTTCTGTGGGTGGCCTCAGTGTGACAGCTCCAACCTGGCTGGGAGTCTAGGCACAGAACACAGTAAATAGGCTATTACAACTATGGTTTTCTCATCAAGGTTATGTTAAGGATATACAGTCATCGCATCTTTATTATATTTTTATTACCAATAATATTGATTCACAGACTACAGAGATGATGGTCTTGAAACAAACTGTATTTAGCAATAACTAAAGAACAATCCCCTGATGACTCCCGAAAAGGGCATTTTTATTAAAGGGAAAAAATTAGGCGCATCACCAGCACACATTATAACACTCTAACTCTCTCTAGTCCTTTCTCTGTTGTTTAGGCAAAATCACACACTTTTTTGCATATGAATCGAAAACATGGAACTACTTTTACTTGCCATTTTACAAGCGCTGTACACACTGGAGCTCATGGGTTTCCACATACCCCTCCATGCTTTCTAATGAGACGCGCACTCATAAACAGGTGAGAGAGAAGCGTAACGTCACAGCACAGGATGAGCCATTTATGTAGCGCCCCTGGAGCAGTTTTTTTTTGGGGGGGTGGGCTTAAAGGCCTTCCTTAAGGGCCCAATTATGATATTACTACTTTACTGGCCAAGGGTTTCACACCTAGGCACAGGTTCTAACCCACAGATCTGCACCCCACCGAGATAAGACACAACCATATGGGAAAAGCAAACAATTTTTGAGATGTTTCTGCGTTGCACCAAAAAAAATGATAAAAAATTACAAAACACACGCAAATGCCCAGATAGATATGTAGTGTGCAACATAGTGACCGTGGCACCACTCAGACTAAACCCATCCTTTGCTTCTGTGCTGTTCCTGTGATTGAGACATGGTATCAAAGCAATGTCAGAGCAAGTATGGCTCGTGGCCTGATTTCTGCGGCAGCAGTCAGCTCGACATGAAAGCGCAAGCCCCAGGACAAGATGCTCACCCATCTCAGGGCAGCATGCCAAATTCGCAAATTCATCCATGCAGCACAGTGTGCTGAGATGAATAGCAGAGCAATATTTCCTGCGCTGGTATGGATATAGCTTACAGATCCAGCTACAAATGGCCAGAATTAAACCAGAAAGTAATTGGTACAAGGTTTAGAGGGACACACAGTCATTTAGGTGGCTGGACCCAAATTTCTTGTGACAGGCTAATCTCTGTGCGCAACGCTAATGCACCAGTTTTGGACAGCAAGGCAGTTAGCACAATGATGATCCAGCAATAGATTGCATAGCATAACGAATTTGTACCAGAATGGTTCTTAGCTAAAAATACTCCCACTTTCAGTTGCATTATTTTTCAGTGTTCACAACAAATTGGATCTAATGTTACGCAGGTTTCGATGGAACAGCCCTACACATGTACATAGGACACACAAAATCAATAAATAAATAGAATATAGTACAAAACAGCATTTGTGAAAATAATCTGGGGCATTTAATGCACATTAGTTGTTTATTGACGTTTGCTAGTATACTTTCAGCTGCTCTTTATTCTATCTTTATTCTCATTAGGTTGAGAGGAGATATCTACTGGGCTGTTGTGATCACATCCTAATGAAAAGGAAAATGTGTGAACATAGGCAGGATGTAAGACGGATCTGTACTTTAACCCCCTCTGTAAATTCACACATGCATATATTTCAACTTCGTCTCAGACAGCATCAAATACTCATATCTTGGCTCTGGCCCAAGGTCACAGATATATCTTTTGTTTATTCTCCAATCTATATCTATTCTACCACAAGAAATGAAAATATCGACGACACAGTGCCACGAAAGGGATCGCTTGAGTTGCATAATTTTGCATATGATTTTTTTTCCCAGTGTTGGATCCTGGACATCATTTTTGCGTTTCCCAAAATGCCGCAATGTGAATGACCCAGATTAACGTTATGTACGCAACATTCAATTGCCTAGAGTCAAACAAGTCTCTCAAGGTCTCAACACAAAATGCATCCAAGAACTCTATGGTGCATATGTAATGAAAAAAACAAGCTGAACAATTCATTACAATGATAAGCAACATTAAATATCAAGAGGATTTGGGGTACAATTTTAAGTGACGGGACGGCACATGAATAGTTTAGGTTTCAAAATGATGCTATTTCCCATAAGTATCAAGTCATAGACATGCGTGCATGCACACACGGTTGCCAGGTGTTCTTTGTGAAAAGATGCTTCATCACCAGAGGAGCTGGGCCACTCCTGAGCCCCACCCTAATAGTAGGCTTTGTCACGCCCCGTAGCCATGCACTAAAATTTTAAAATAGGTCAGCATAGGGACTGTACTGTATACACAGGATTCCTGCCTTCAATGGGGCTGGAGCCTTTCTCTTCATCAAGCGAACCATGGGTGGAGGACACACCACGCACCTTGGCAACCAGGTGCATTAATGTCTCACCTGTTCTCGCTTTGCGGCACGCGGGGCCGCCGGCAGTACATCACCTAATAATCCAGTGAACTTCTCAAAAGCCACCAAAGGCACCGTCATCTCTGTGAATGTCTCTCACCGGCAGGTGGAAAAGCACGAAATCAAGACAGTATCTTTTTATCCTTCACCCGTTTAATAAGTACCACTACCCACAACCCATAGGACAAAGAGTTCATTACTGTTTAAAGCACAAAAACCTTATCAGGATTTCATTGTTTTTGTCTATCCTTCTAGGCAGCATAGCATTACTACACTGGGCTGATTTTGCATATAGCCTTATTAAATTCAGTCGCCCCCTATTGATTCCATTATCAGCATTTCCCCTGCTTGAAATAACTGACTTGTAAAGTAATACATGAAAATGTAAACCACCTGTATCTTGAGAAGTGGAGACACCATTTGTTTACAATTAAATGGTTTCAAACTGCCCCCTACTGGCGGTAAAATCATTTAAAGAACTGCTTAAAATTATCAAAAACATTACACAAATGTATTGGGACATAATTTCGTTCTTTCAGCGGTCAACATAAGGCGCATCAATATAGAAAAAAATCTGCAAATTAGATTGTTGGATGTTTATCATTGTAATAGACAATATATGAACACAATATGTTCAATATATTCCTGTGTCCATCTATTTTTTTTTTTTTAACTACTGACACATTCAGAGTGTGACAATGAAATTACAGGGTATAAGACCCTGCACACCTTGGACAGAGCCCATCTCTCCTGCAGGGCATGTATTACACATGCATGTGCGCATACACGTACTCAAACAGACACACAGACACACACACACACACACACACACCTGTTCAGAGTAATAAATTCACCTAAATGGTACCAACCAATTAGCTGTACTAAATATAACTCTTAATATCTAACTAAAAAATGGTCACCTCCCCCAAATCAGTTAATGCTACCTGAGGTCAAAACTATCCCACTGTAAAACAAAGAACCTGAGAAAGAGAGACACACAAACAAGTCAAATAATGCAGAGATGTCATTTATTTCAAACTCTGAAAACGTTCTGAGAACAGCTTTGAGGTCAGAAGCTCACTTTTATGTTGCCATTCAATATGTTCCTAAGCTGCATACACTCAGTAACATTAAAAGTATAGCTCTTTTCTATGATAATGCTGAGCAATTTCTATTCCATCTTACACAGATATTCGGAAAAGCAAGCTTGTAATAAAAGAAAAGAATTTAGCCAAGAGACCACACAAAAATGTTAATTTATTAAAGCCTTTCATATTATATACCCCCAAGATTAGTTCAAAGAGTTTTTAAATTGCATATAGTATGTATTTCTTTATCTACTTTGCAATAACATTTACTTTAGCAGTAAAACGCACCATGAAGTGAAAGTACATGCAGAGTTACATATTAGTATTCTCAGTGCGAGTAAATGACTACATTTCTTTATTCAAAGTGGCAGATCCTCCCGTCTCAGAAAAATCAGGAAATGTCTCCAAATGCCCTCAGTCATTTCCTCCACACAACTTCAACAGCAGCTTCTGGTAATCCCCAGATGTATCCCCCTATGATGTCACAAAGAGAAAATGTAATCCCCCCCCCCCCCATCAGACTCTGACTGTAGGGTTTCTGATAATTACGTCATTGCCACATTCAGACAGAAGGCAAATTCAGTCATCAAATTATACCCTGCTTAAATCACCATTATTAATACATTAGTTTACTGTTGCTGTTCATGAAGGTTTGGTACATATTCAGGCAATCTTCATTTAATAGAAGGACACTGGGATATATATATAAAAATAAAATAATCCCCCCCCGAAGGAGGACAGCAGCTGTACTCACGCTGATGTGCGTATACAAGGATTTTCCATAGGCCCGCAAATACTCCTGACGAATGTCTAGCATGTCGACCTCCGAGCGAGTCACCATGATCCGAATCAGGGTATGGTCCTTTGTCCCAGCCCCCTGTGTAAGCAACACAGGTGAGAATGCGTCTAACTGCACGTGACACCTTCAGGTCAGTGCTCATTTTAATGTAGCTAGTACTGGAAACAGCGTTTTACAGCATTAATACGGTAAATCATGCTTATATTAACTGCAGGTGCATGCCAACAGCATTGTCAACAACGTTAACCATTACCATAGGATTTCTCTTACCATAACTAAATACCTCATCGCATTTCAAAGCAACAATGGGAATGTTGGTTCTGGAGATTTTAAAATGAATATTCTAAAAATCAAGTATTTACAAAATGGTATTAAGAATACTGATTTATTTTGAGACATAGACAACCTGTTCCTACTGTACATCCCTAAGCAAGATATTTTTTAAATCTTGCATGTAACATCCATCCATTTTCTGTGGCCGCTTGTCCTTGTCAGGGTAGGAGGGGGTCCAGAGCCGATCCCGGAGGTTATGGGGCACAACAGAGGGATTAACCCAGGATGGGGCATCCAACTCATTGGATGACACACTCATGCATCATTCACACCTAAGGTCAATCTGGCATCTCCAATTAACTTCAATATGTTTTTGTACTATGGGAGGGGGAGAAACCAGAGTATCCAGAGGAAACCCCATAACGACTCAGGGAGAACATGCAAACGTCACACACACGGACCCATGGCAGAGACTCGAACCCGGGTCCCAGAGGTATGAGGCAACAGTGCCAACCACTGTCCCACCATGCTGCCCCATCATGTAGTAAGTATTTAACATCTGTGTAAAATTACGTGTTAAGTATTACAGGTGCTGGTAAAACAAATGCAACATTACCGCCATAGCCTTGTAAAGCCGCTCGGCGAAGAAGACAGGCGCGTTCTTAATACATTTCACTGAAACACAGAACATATTATGCGGTGTAAAATTAGCTTCCTTTGCAGTCCCGATTTAGTGTTAAAAAAATAAACAAAAAACACAATATATGGAAAGGGTGAAAAACCAAAAGGCAGTTTGAATGCCATAAAAAAAGGATCATCCAGTGTAGCACAAGTAGTGTATTGTGCATTGTCAACAACCGCTGAGATAGTTCACCCTTGTTTTCAATTACATTGCAGCAAAGGTGTGTTGAGTCACAGTGGTGCATGTAAATGCACAGACAATGACCTGCCTCACAGTGTACCTTTAATACACCAGTCACATTTCAATGTGAGCACCAGTGACATCGCATGTTCAGGAAGCAATGGATTTTAAAAACAGTATTCAGATAAAACAAGGTAGGTAGGTATGTATGCATAT